>CM076569.1:451980192-452077749 GCA_034641835.2 Pinus albicaulis | reverse complement strand
GTCCAAATTGTCAAACTGCCGAAGAGACTACCCAACATCTATTCATTGGGTGTCCCTTTGCATCTCGCTACTGGAATGAGCTCACCCCCTTCTTTCAACCTAGAAGGGAGCATCATAGTTCCATAGTTGAAGCCCTTCGCTCCTGGAAAAGCAGTTATCCCTGGGGTAAAAAGAAGAACAAAATTTCGCAGAGAGTTTGGGACACCCTCCCCTATGTGACTCTGTGGAACATTTGGCTCACTCGGAATAGAAAGATCTTCAGGGATAAAGAGCCCTCCTTCAGAAAACTCTGCAGTAAATCATGGAGTCTTGCGCTTGAAACAATCACTGTTAAGTGCCACAGCAAAATTGATTATAGGGATCTTTGTGTGGAGGAAAGGATTTTTCTTGGTTATCTTCTAGACAAGAACAACAGCAGTAACAGCATAAACACGCTATCAAAACAGCCACACAAAGCAGACAAAGGATGGAAGATCCAACTTAAAGATGAGGAATTTGCCGATTGGATAAAGAGCTGCGCCCTCCTTATTTTTTGATGGGGCATCTAAATCAAACCCGGGCATAGCAAGGGTTGGAGGCATCATACGAAGCGAAAATGGTAGCACTCTTGCATCCTTTAAATGGGGTCTAGGCTCCCTCACAAACAGAGCGAAGGCCTTTTCCCTTCTCCAAGGACTGCTCCAGTTAAGAAAGCTTAATATTACAAATGATATGGTCTTTGGATACTCAGCAATAATCATCAATCTGATGATCCACACCCATCCAACAGCAAACTTATCACTCTGCAAAACCATTAGCAAATGCCACCCCCTCTTGGATGACATGAAGGACACATCCTTCTATCACATTCTTCGCAATTTCAATAAGGACGTTGATCTCCTCGCCAACAGGGCTTGCGCACGAACCACGGGGCATCTCCTATGCAATGATGTTCCATATCTTGAGCCTCTGCCATGATCCTGCCTTCTTCAGACTTGAGATCTTATTCTAATCACACAGAACCTCTCAAAATATTACGTACTTACCCCCATACCTTGCCCGTGACCTCCTTGCCTCGCTTCTCCCCCCGAGACGACTCCTTCTGCCCTCCCTATCCAATATATCATCTTTCCCCCAGCTCCTTATATCATTATCCTGATTCCTTCCCCTTCCTTGCATTCTGCTCGCCTCCAACAACAGCGTAACACCCCTGCTCTCTTCCCACATTCCTTCCCCTGCCCCCCTGCTGCTTACAGTGCCTCCGGCACCTTCTCCTCCCGGTCCTCAGCCTACCCCCCTGCTTTGGCTTCGCTTCTCCATAATATTCAGCGTCGACATCCCCGCAGAGACTAGGCGAATCTGCCCATCCAGACAGCAGCCTTTTCATCACTCATTCTCAACAGCCTTTCTCAGTAGATTATCGACTCTTCTATTAGCAGAGCTCGTGCTTTTCCGCTCTTCCTACTCTCTGTCAACATGGCTCGTAGTGAAGATTGCCTCCACTGTGCAGATCTACAAGCCGAGCTTGAGCAGATCAAAGCTCATCAAAAGATTCTAGAAGCAAAGATGTAAACTGAGGTAAAAAATTTGGATGAAAAACATGAAGCTGATGTTAATGTCTTTCTCCACAGGGTCACCTCGTTCCAAAACCAGTTTAACACTCTCTCCAATCAATGTGCACATGCCGAAGAGTCAGTGCAAATTCTCAAATACATGTTGGAGAAGCGCACCGCACCAAGCTCCAGCTCCAACAACTTGAGGAACATGGGCAATGAAGACAATCCTGAGGATTCTACAACTCGTCATATCAGCCACATCAATATTGATTAAGCATGCCTTTTAAATTTACCCTTCTTCTGTCTCAGTTTGTCTGCATATATGCAATATCTATATTTCAGCTCTTTTCAAAAACTAGAAATAAAGGGAATATAGCATTTTGTTGTAGCTACTTCCTTCTCTGCACTGCAAGCAGCCCATCATGTAACTATGAGTTTTTCCTCCACTTTTTTGGAATACAAAATAGCAACCGATTATGTTTAAAAAAATAAATAAATAAAATAACCGGAAAGATTTAAAAAAAAAAACGTTTTAGGGCAAGAGAAGAAGAGAGCTTGTAAATGGAATCCTTGGGCAATGGAGTATTTGTTGGAGCACGGTGAGATTTTGCTTCTTATAGTTTGAAGTTAGTGAAGCATCTAACCAAAGTGATCCACATCTTCAAATCAAGGTGTCTGTAAAGCTTTAAAAAATTGCCAAGAAACTTTGTTAAATATAGGTGCTTCCTCCATAAGAAACCTAGAAAATATGCCAATCACCAAGAAGTATATATAATCTTCGATTTCTAAATGCAAGAAAACAAATAGATTTCACCACAATCAAATTGACGAAATCTACTCCTACTAGGTAACAATACCCCTTCAAAGGGCTATAAACAAATCAAGGATACCTCGTGCATTAAAATCAAGCATCTACGCAAAGTTTGTACACCATTATTTGCCTCCAAAGACTTTTTTATTTCAATGATGAATACAATACAAATGCAAGCAAGGCTCTCTTCCAATCCACCACTACCTCTCATTGAAATGGAGGAGAGTGCTTTGTTTTATAGACCAAGAGAGACGAGTTTCCAAAGAAACTCACTCTTCAACTAGAAAAAGAGAAAACTCTCACTTAGGAAAAGAGGAAACTCTTCCACTTAAAAAAAAAGGAAATTTTTTAACTAGAAAAAGGAAAAAAAAAAGTGGAAACACTTTAACTTAAAAAAAAGAGGAAACTTTTTAACTAAAAAAGGAGGAAAGTCTTCAACTAGAAAAAAGGAAACTTTTTTACTAAATAAAAAGTTAATTTATTCACCTTTTTGAGTGAATAATTAATTTTCATGAGGAAAAATTAATATTCTATCTCAAAAAGGAGGTACTAAAGTAAAGTGGATACTCTGAGTTAGACACCTCCTTGTACCACCTTATAATTATTACATAAATTTTACAAGGAAAATTTCCGGGAATTTTTTAATTATAAAAAAATAATAAATAAATCCTAGAAAAATAAAATGCAATTCCATGAGACTATGGATAATAAGTAGCATGTTAATATACATTGACTTTAGACTTACACAACACCACTAAGGCCTAGCCATTAGGATGTACTCCAGCTTTGGAAGTAAGAGTGAAAAAACTTAGAAAATTATTAATCACTAAAAAGCAAAAAAATAATAATTAACCAAGCAAAAAAAACACTGTACAGTAACTTCCCTAATAACTAAGTCTTTAGGGAGCTAAGTCTTTTACATAAGTTCATCATTACAATTCCCCATGGCAGTATGGAAGTTGCATAGAGAAGAAAACCAGAAGAAAGGGCAAAATTGTTTTGCAAGGCTTCTGAACTTGAAATTTGAACAAGTGTCTTGTTCAACCTTGGTGGCTCACTGCACGTCCTGCCTGGTACATCTGGAGAAGTAACAAGCACTAAACCAATATTTTAGATAAGCACAAGCAGCAGCTCAAAAAGCACAAAAGTGGTAATTTCTCTTGCTTGTGATGTTAGTGGTAACACAAAAAAAAATTTCTAAGAAGATTTGTACATATGTACAGAAAATTTTCATAGACCAATAATCCAAAATGATTCAGTGCGACAATAACTTATTTTCTTCTTGAAACCAGAAGAGGTTGTTTGATATGAATACAAAATAAGAGCTGAAGCAATGGTTCTCCCATTTTGGACTGAAGAAGAGTCAAACCAACAGCCTCACCTTCGTAAAATATTAAAAAGGCTACAATATGACACGATGCCAACCATATAAGTCCAATATATATCTACTACCAGCAGCAGGAAAACAATTGGAAGAGTGTAACAAAAACCATACTAAACCTCATCACACAGTTAGTACTACTGGAAAAAAACCTTCATTACATTAAATTTTACACAATAGGAGAAATAAACTGATTGCCATAAGCAACTATTGCATTAGTACTAGCTTCTGCGTTTGAGATTGAAACTTGGACTATTGATTATTCTATAGAAAGAGTCATTTAATCGGAAAACAAGACTGAAAAAGTAAACCTCACATTCTTTCCAGGAATCCCCATTTGCTTCACATCCCTTTTTGCAGAAAACCCTCCCTGCACAAAGCAATTAATGTCTTTTATGATTTATCATGAAGAATTCCAAAATTCAAGTCCATCTAAGACACAGTTGCTTATTAGACATCAAAATGTATATATGATTGACCTGTTATATTAGTCAATTTAGGTCATCAAGTCTCCGACACAAATTGTTTGCTATGTAGCAAATTGGCCATCATATTTCCTGAATTTGAACTAATGAATGCTATAACCTATGCTTTCTGTCAAACATTTGATTTTGTTGAGTTAAAAACTGGTGAGCAGTGAGCACAAAGTACATACTTTCACATTCACATTCCTAAAATGTTTAGGGCCACTTCCAGCAGTAAAAAATTGCGGAGACATTTATGTGAGAATAAAATTTTATCATCAATTCATTTGAATTAAGAAGCACACCACTGCAAGACCACGTTCTAGGCTAAACAGTGCAGACTTGCAAGGTGTTGAGAACTAAAATCCAAATTTCAGAAGCAGCATCCCTCCCGTGACTATTTTTGAACATCAAGAATTGACTAGCTTCATTAGAGACTCTTCCTATATACCAAGGACAGTTGAGTGGTCTTTTTTCTCAGCATTTCAGTTGCATCAAAATTTTACTCTCCTTGAACTTTTACTCTACTGGAACTGACTGCGTAAGGAGCTGCAAAACATTCCTCGTTATCTTTTCGTTCTAGGCCTTTTGTTGCAGTTTTTGCAGATTAGTGTATGGTTTTCTCAGATTGACGAGTGATATTACTAATTTTGTTAATTAATGGCAATTTTTTAGCAACCAATTTGATTTTCCCATTTGTTCATCCCAAGAGCTTGTTTGCACCATATAATATAGCCCATAAATCAAAATCAAGAAAAGAGAGTCCATGACATTGCAAAGAGCATAGCATGAACGTATTCCAATACATCAAGACGAATTCCTCGAACAATCAAGTTGGCTCTGAAGTATATGGTGATGAAACATTATAATCAATGAACCAAGTTCAATAAGAATCTGACGTGGAATGTGCCAAGCAATTACTACATTTAAGACTGTACCTAGAAGAAAAAGTGAGGGTACCTTTGGGTTGAAACAAGAATTGGTTTGTTTCAGCATATAGGCACACACAGTTTAGTTTGCTATTGTATATTTGCTAGTTTTAGATATTAGTTTAATTCAGTGTTCGAAGGTGGGGGTGGGTCCCCCACATTTATGAATCCTTTTCAGTACTTTTCTCAAGTTATATGTGTAAGAAAACGTTCTTTAGAAACCTGCCAGATTTATAGGCCCTCTTATTTTTTAGATTCAAAATCTAGAAGTAAATATAATGAAAATTTAATCAAAGATTGATTAACAATACCCTATTTTTAAGGTTTTTTTTTTGGTATGTTATCGAACAGTTTCTTTAAGGCATCAGAAATTTCCTAACTCATTTATATTTTCATTGGTTTAAAATATTTGGGAGAATTATAACCATCAATATTTGTGTATTTGTTTCTAATGGATTTATAGGCTGAGCATTTTAAGGGAAAGTGTTTGTTTTCTTCACTGAATATTCTTGCCAACACAAGCAAGTGGCAATTGATCTATATGAGATATTCAAATGGTAGAAACTTCTCCCCTCGTTACAGAAGTCACCTTTTGAGGCCACAAGTGGTGAGCATCTAGATTATAATCCACCAAGTTCACGTACTTGCACCTGACCTCACCCCTTTTTCACAAACACGGATGAAAACACAAGCTCAAGCATGTCATTGGAGAAATTTGAACCACGGTGGGGGCGATAATAACAACTGTTTACATTGACCCAGCAAACCATCGTTGACAGTAGAAAGTGTCTTTCATTCTCTATGGAGTGTGCTTTATAAATTTCGCAGGTTATTTCTTTCAAAGGGTTTTTTAATTATGTTCATTGCCTCGGGTAGAAGGTTTTGGGTCATATTCACTATAAACGTCGAGCGAATTTGTCCTGATTTTTCGCAACATTGCTTTCCTTTTTTGGGCCATAATTATTATTTTTCACTGTCACATTAGAGATGAAAACCTACAATGTCATAATGCCTACCGATAATACCTTCAATATCTTTAAAAGGCATTCAAAATTTTCCAAGGACTTGAAAACCGACCTCAAAAATTTTCCACGAACAGCACGCACCCACATTCAACGGAGACAGGTTATGGTCATTTCGAGCATGTACAGCTACGTCTGTTTTGCTAAAATTGATCATATTTAAATCCCACGTTTTAAAGTTATAAGGCATCGGCCACTTCCCACATATTACTGATTTTCCATATTATTAAAGAAAAAAACCAAAACTATCAAATAAGTGCATTAGCGGCTGCTAAACACAAGCCACCGTTATCTTACGAAGGATTAGTGGAATTTAATCTATCAGAACGGAAAGGAGAAAACAAGAATCAAATGCCGAGAAAATTTGAAAAATGCAATTTCTGAGAAAAATTGATTATACATGGAATTTGAGTAAGAGCGGCGTATTTATGCGTGCAGCTGTTCCCGCAGGGCGACGTCCATTGCTGCGGAATCATCATGATCTCCTTCTTATCAGGGGGGAGGGAAATTCTGCTGAAAATTCCCCCCACTCCTCCAGATTAAATCAAACACAAATACAGGAATCGAAGATTCTATAAAGAGAGATAGACCCAAAACACATGGAGGATTGGCACTTTAAAACAATACACAGAGTAGCTGGAAAGACAAATCAAACATGTCTCGTCTTAACTAAAAGGAAGATCAACCATTTTGGCAGTTTTTTATGGTACAAAACTTTTCCCATCTGTCAGTGGAATTGTTTATATTATAGGCTTTTTTATTTTGAAAAATGGGCGTGGGATGGAGGGTTCAATTTGTTCGAAGAGGGGTTCAGGGGACAAAAGTTTTAATTTGGGGAATTTGTATTTTTGATCATGTTAAAAAAAGCAAGTGTTTTTTAATATTTTTTAATATTTTTTATTTTTAAAGATATATATATTAATACAGTTTTATTTATGGCTTTTGGTTTTTCATATTCTAAGTGGTTTTTTTGGACTCTAATGATTATTCATATTTCACACTATAATTTTTAATGTCCAACATTCTCCCTTAATCCCAAGACTTATATGAATCTAAGAAAAAAGTTGAAATACAAACAAGTGTTTATAAATATTTTTGAAATGATTAAATTATAATATTAATTGTTAATAGTTTAATATTAAATTGTAAAAAGAATAAATTAAACTACATAAGAATTTAAATTACATATAAGATAAATCGTTGAATGTATTTTATACATAAAGATATACATCTTAATACAGTTTTATGCCTCTTGGTTTTCATATTCTAAGTGGTTTTTTTTACTCTAATGATTGTTCATATTCCACACTCTAACCTTTAGTGGATTAGATGTCCAACATTCCCCCTTAATCCAAAGGGGTATATATGAATCTAAGAAGAGAGTTGAAATACAAAAAATGCATGTCAGTAATTGGTTGATAGTGCTCTCTGAAATGATGGTATAAGGTGGGAGAACTCGAGGTCTCAATCGGTGGCAGTTTAAGGCTGACCACCAACATTGGAACGCTTCGTGCAGTTCCTGGAATGATTATGAATCTGGCTAGAGGTTGAAGTCTTCTGCTAGTGGAAGTGTTCTCTAATGCTTTGAAAAAAGGGAGACCATTGAGGTCTCAACCTGGAATGCTTGATTTAGTTCCTGGAACAATTTTGAATCTAGCTAGAAGTTTAAGTCTTCTGCTAGTGGAAGTGCTCCCTAATGCCTGGAAAAAATGAGACCACTGAGGTCTCAATCAATGGTGGTTTAAGGAAGGGCACCAACCAAAATGCATGTCCATGGGGCATGTCTTTGTCCCTAGCTATAACTTTGAATCTGGGTATGGCTAACTCTAGCTCTAGGCTCAAGTAGCAGTTTCATGTCGTGGCTCAAGCTCGCTTGATGTAACTTTGAAGCTTGTAAATGACCATCAATTGCCCACCTATCAGATACAAGGAGAGAAGATAAAGAAATCTCAACTGCAAGATGTGTCAATACTTGAAAACAAATTATGTGGTATGATCGAAATATCTTCTTGGTTGTTGAAGCTCATTGCCAAGAAGCAATCCCTCCAAGTTGAATCTTCATTCTTGCAGGGGGCTTGTTTCTAAATCATTTGTTTGAATGATGAGTATTTTTATGACAATGCTCACATGAGTGAAGATCAAAACAATGATCTTTCACATGGCCAACTCTGACACAATGTTGAAATTTGACAATTTGTAGTTGTTGTGGAAGAGGAGCGAGATCCGAAAGAGGTGAAGATGAATCGCCATGAAGAAACCCATCACTTTGAAACTAAATGGGCTTGGAGTATTCTGAATTATGGAAGGAAACATTCGTGTCATATCCAAGATCGATTTTATTCTTGTTGTTGATAATCTCTTCCCAAAGTTTAATGATCGGCATGGGAAGTGTAGACTGAACTTTTGCATTTTCATTTGAAATTGCTCCTAAAATGGGCACTTGATGTGAATCAATCTCAATCTCACTAATCTTATGGGATTCTATCTCAAACTCAAATAGAGAATTGTTTTAAACAAAAACCAATTCAAAATGATGTATTTCTTGTTGTAACTCATCTTGATGTGGCTATGATTCTAGTTGCAAAAAATCAATCTTTTCTTGTGCATTTTGCAAACAACTGTGAATATCAGTGAGAAAAATCTTGTCTTTTACCATATCATGATCAGTGGAGTGTATTAAAGTATTCAATAACTCTAATACTCCATCAAGTCAGACGATTTTATTAACAACTCAAGTAAATGAAGTGTTTAGTCGAAAATGCATTTATAAGCATACAAAATACGAATAGCTTCTTATTCTAGATAGTTGTAACTATCCATCCAAAGGTCATAATGGCATTGCAAAAGTCCACAACTTCATTCACCTGCATTGATACATTACAAGAGAGAACAATAATTAGTAGCATTAACACAGTTGCATGTTCTTGGGGAGAGTGAACCTAGGTTTTTGTGAAAAAAACCCACTTGATTTAACACCCAACCAGTGATCAAATTTGAACACGTCAGAGCCCTTCAAAGGGCCTCTAGCACGTCAGAGAAGTAGGGAAACGAATTTACTAATTTAAAAAATAAAAATAAATAAATAAATAAATAAATAAATATATATATATATATATATATATATATATATATATATATATATATATATATATATATATATATGTATATGCTGTATATATATATATATATATATATATATATATATATATATATATATTTGGATTTTTACGAGTTTTAAAAGAAAATTGAATAATATTATAAAATGTCCCCAAAAGTGCTAGCATGTCAGCGCGCGTCACATTTTTTGCTAGTGGTGGACGGGTGGACTGTGGTGACTCGGTGAGTAGGTGACTCAGTTGTGACTCGTGACTCGGAGCGAAGAGAGACAGAGTCTAGTAGAAAAGATGTGTTGGGCCGAAAGGGAGGGAAATCCCAATAGGTAGAGTTAGAAATCTTATAGGGTCCAATAAATTTTATTGTAAATGTGGTTTTGAATCCTTTTCCTGTACGTATGGTTGCAAAATGACCTCACTATGCGAGATGTAATTGTTTATTGTAACTCTGGTCACATGAGTCGTGACTCGTGACTGGAGTCTAGACTCAGGTTTTTTTCCTTTAGAATCCTGTATCGTTGTTCAAAACTTCACTTCAAAGTTCAAACCCTCAAGGTTGTTGCAGCATTGAAGGAAATTAATGGCACGGGAGAGGTTGTTGAGTTTTGATTGACTGCACTGCCCACTGCCCACTGCCAACTCCAAGCCAACAACCATCATAATGGCAGGCTCATGCTCAGCACTGAACCATGATATTTTTCCTTTCCAAGTTGTGACTCAGGCTTCAGAGCGAAGGATTTTCTTTTTCATCCCTTTGGAGAAGAGAAGAACTGCAAGTTTGCAACCTGCAGCTAAAGCAACCTGCATCGAAAGAGCCATTCCTCGTTGCTCAAGAGTCAGGACTCAGGACTCAGCAATAAAATATTCTTCATTTGGTTGCACAAACAACCAGGTACTCAAAACCCCTGAATCTTGCTACTAGCTAGACTGTTATTTGCTAATAAAACAAACCACTAATAAGACATCCTCTCAAACTCATGGGACAGTTGGGAAGTCATCCCCATGAATTTTGACTCAAGTTGTAAATTGTTACAACCATCTCTCTTTCAAGCCTGTTTTTGTATATTATGAAAGATACACAATCCTCCACTCCTACACTGTCAAAACGCCCGATAGGGGAAATTCTATTTAACATCAATGCCGTCATCTTGGTAATCTCAAGCCATAAAGATGAATTTGAATGAAATTACCATAGACCCACAATATTTGAAAGTCCCTGATTATCTGATATACCTCCGGTGAGTAGAACCCTCGACCCCTAATATGCTCCCAACTATTGCTGCCATTATCTTGTTGGTCCTTATCATGGGTATTTGTTGTTTCTACATTGCATTTCTTAATTTGATTCTCCATTTAAGCTAATAATGACTCTGAAGGTTTCATTGGTAATGACGGGAAATGAGTACGGGAACTTGATAAAATGGCCCTGGGGCCTACACGCATTATTGAAATACGTAAGCCCCTCGAACTGTTGTATCCTTTGTTTGTAAATATGCAGTACATTTACAGCCTCTTCTCTAGGCATGTCGAAGAACGAATCCACGAGCTTTCCCATACAAGTGTTAATGGCTGCACAGATATTGGGACAACCATTTACAAGTAAATTGAGGGCATATTGAATGAGAGAGTTCAACGTGACTTGGATTCCCTGAGGAGTGCAGTCGATGAGGCAGCCAACAAGTTGTTGTAGAGGTGGCAAATATTTCAAAATATTTTCCTTCCCAAATTCTCTATTTTCTGCACATTTTGATTTTCGGTGACTACGTCATACCTGAAATACACGTTGCATAGGCTTACAAATTTAGAGCAACTATTGTGGACTGAAGAAGATAGATAAGATTTCCTTATATACAGGGTACTTGATTCTTTACAGTCGTGATTATGGACTTTGGGAATGTCCAATCATATCTTCACTGATCCTACATAACTCAGCGGCCTGGTATGGATCATCTGCCAAACTAGAACACGAGGTTTCATTACAATCCGCAAAATATTTTCCAGATACGCCTACCACGCTAGGATGCACTGCCACATAACAAGCCATTGAAGCTGTTGTTGTAGTGTGTTTGGTGCACGTATGTACGAAATCACACCAACTTAAGGGGTATGGTTTACCCCGTTAAATTATTGGTAACAGGCTGAAAAAGAAGTGGAGTCAAGCAAGTTAGCGGAACAAGCTAGAATCATAAGCATACTAGATAGAGAAATAACATGCATTTATAAACTAAAAACTAAAAACAAATAAACACATGCTCTGAAAAGAGTCAAATGACAACAATAATACGAACGGTGGCTCTAGGCCCCTCTTATTGAGCGCTAGTAGTAATAAGAGTGAAACTTTACCCTCTTGCCAAAGGGCCCCTAGACAATGGTTCTAGGTCCTGATGCAAGGATGTTTTTATCCCAAGCTTGCCTCGGTGCAGTCTCCCTCTCTCTCTACTGTGTTAGACTGAACTTGTTGGATGGCCAACAATTGAGTCCCCTCTATCTTCAGCTCTGGCTCACACACTGCTGGCATTACTTGGGCAATTCTGGATAGCATAACAATGTGTTCACAAATTCTTCATCTCATGGTGGCCTTATATAGGAGATTTCAAATCCTCCCTTCCCTCTCCTGGTACATGGAGGATGGTGACCCAAGAGAGGGGTATGATTCCTTTGTGTGCTCCAAATATTCCATTGTGTGCTCACATAGTGTCTAAGGAGGCGTTGGTGGTTGTCCTTATGCAGCTTCAAGTAAGGAATCACTCGTCCTTTGCTTTGTCTGGTCCCAGATAATGACATTTTTCCACTCCTAGGATTGCGTGCATATCGGGCAAAAAGGCGCGCAGAAGGCACTCTTCACGAAGGATTATGCGCGCAGAGAGCATTTAGGACTAGTTCAAATTTGATTTTCCTCAGACCTTAGAGATTTTTAAATACTTTCCCAATTCTGTAATGTCTTCCAGCCCTGTAAATCCTTTTGCTTAACATTAATTAATGTCGTCTTCTACTATACTACTTTCCAGTGTTAACAATTTCCTGTTGATAAAAGATTATAATTTATTAGCCCAGTCTGCCTGTCACCTCCTTTGTGTAAAATGAGAATAGAAAACATGTACTTTAAACTAAACTCCAAAACTTCTAACTAGGGAGAATTTGATTCACAGTTCCGGGGTTGCAGTGGAAATATTAGTACAAAAGTATATGAAATTTATGTTTTTCTTCCTAAAAAGCAATCTGTAATATGAATGAATATCAAACCTGAGGTAAAGTCTTCAACAGTTTCGAGGCAAGGAAGAAAACAAAATATGTGGGAAACGTTCCATACAAACCAGAGACAACAAATATTATTGACACCTCCTTTTAAAGATAGCATTATGAATCTTTGATAACTGTAGGACGAATTATCTGCATATTGCATAGATCGGAAGAACATGATTACCAGAGGAGATTTATTATTATCACCTGTAATCACTTCATTGTGGCCTCTTGTTATTATTGTCCTCACAATTCCTGGATGAATGGCGTTTGCTGTTACATTTGCATTTATCATCTGCACACAGGTATACACACCAGGATTTTAAGGGTGGTAAGTAAATATTGTCTAGATACCCAATTAGATCTAAAGGGGAAACACAAGTACATGAGGATTTTTCTACCTCGAGTTGCGAGGTGAGTTCTTTAGCATGTAAGATATTTGCCAACTTAGAAGTAGCATAAGCTCTAGTGCCATTAAAACTGTAAGCGTTCAACCGCAGAAGCAATTAGGTTTTTCGCCTTGAATGATAAAAAATAACTGATAGTTATGACTAATTTTTCTGTCAAAATGGACTGATGAATCTTAACTGTGATGTATCAAGGACTTAGACGGATGGAATTCATCTAAATGCAAACTTCTTAAAGAGTGAAGTTCGTGGAAGTACAAATATTTTAAAGGTGTAAGAACTTAAGGTTTGTATGTCTAAATATTTGTTCCCTTCTCACATTCAAGAACCTAGAAGGGTAAAACTCATGGAAATGAAATTTTTTTAAATAATGAAATCATGGTAGTACAAACTTAAGATTTGTACGCCATAGGTTTGATCCTTTAATTCCGTGGTTAAAATAAATCTAATAGTTATACCTTTTGGGATTTCTTAAATGATTGAATTCGATTTCTGGTTTACTGAGCCAACTGTGAAGGACGGAAGAAATGATAATGATTCTTCCTTCTACCTGTGTTTCCCTTGCAGTCTCGACAAGAAAGTGACCTATCACCAGAGACAATTTCAGTTTAAGTTTCACACTGTATTCACAACAACTTTAAAGTTGATTGAGAAGAAAGACATCTCTAATTGAAACCCCTGAGCTTTCACAGTTAAATATTGTAAAGATTTACAAATGACTAATTACCAAGGTGATTTTTAGTGAAGGTCATCTCAAAGCCATCCTCTGATAACTCAAATTGTTGACAAATTTTTCTAGCATTATTTCTAGGGACACGATATCAAATTACATCAGGAATCAGGGGAAAGAATTTCAGAACTATATGATTATGTGGTGAGCCATATCTATAAATTCAGCATGAAGAACTACTCACATGAGGATGTTTAGTGGGAGGGAAAAGCTTTCAAATTTCACAGTGAATCTCCGTATGGATGCAAACGAGCTAAGATCGAGTTCCAAAACAATGATTTATGCTCCCGAGGTCTCTCTTTGTATCTAGGTTTTGACATCCATGCCTAATTTTTCATTTATGGCTGGATTTATGATGTGTGCTCCTCGTTTAGCCAAAACTCTCGCAGTCTCGGCACTAATACCAAAAGTTGCACATGTGAAAACCGATCAGATTATCACGTTGGGTTCAAACAAAAGGACAGGTCTAACTTCATCAAGAAAAACAAATCTAGGAGATTAACCATGGGTTGAATTCCCTTATTTTTCTGTAACGAAATTCAATTTCAAGAGCTTAGACACAGTTCCTCTGAGATGATTAAGATTTATTTTTTTTGTAACGAAATTCAATTCCAAGAGTTTAGACAGAGTTCCTCTGACATTATTAAGATTTATTTTTCTGTAACGAAATTCAATTCCAAGAGCTTAAACATAGTTCCTCTGACATGATTAAGATTTATTTTTCTGTGACGAAATTCAATTACAAGAGCTTAGAGACAATTTCTTTGACATGATTAATTCAATTCCAAGAGATTAGATACAGTGTCTTTGACATGATTAAAATTTAATTCCAAGAGCTTAGACAAAGTTCCCTGAAGGATAAAGATTTATTTTTCCACAACAAAATTCAATTCCAAGAACTTAGACACAGTTCCTCTGACATGATTAAGATTACTTTTTCTATAACAAAATTAAATTCAGTTAAGATTTTATGTGAGCGTTTTCTTTTCACCTTTCAACGTTGATTTTTATATTTATATTGATTTTAGATAATTGTTTTTAAATTTTAAATAAAGGATCACCATACATCTTATCTTGTATATTTTTTTTTCTTATTAATTTGGAGGAAGTTTCATAACTAGAAATTGGCTAGAAACCAATAACGGGGCACTGAAGATTAATGGATTTTTCTACATTAGTTTTCATATGAAGTTTGTTGTCTACTGTCTTGTTTTCAAAGAATCTGTGTGTTTTTATATTTCTTGTTTTGTTTATTGATTATGATTTACAGGTATAAAATGCCCTCTCTTGGTCGCCCAAAAAAGGATCTGAAACAACGTTCACTTGCCGATGCATTTGGTATCTCTCAATGCTCTAATCAACTGCACATTTCTAAAAATGAAGTATATGATCATGTAGATGAGGACCATGAACCAGATAGTGAAAAACTTTTTGAAGAGGAATCGGTATCCAAGATGCACAAAAGAACTTTCAAGTCCAAATGGAAGATGAGATTTCCATGGGCATATGTTGTAAAAGGTTGTAATGGTGTTGAAAGGATAAAAATTTTCGTGTGTAAAATTTAAAAGGGAAACTCCATTTTCTAAAGATGGAAGCACAACTCTTCAAGTTAGTGCTTTAAACATCCATGCAAAATCAGAGGCTCATAAATTTTCTTTGCAAATTTTAGAGGGAGAAAGAAAACGAAGTACTCTTCCAATTACAAAACATGTAGAGCTAATGGTTGATGCTCAAAAAGAGAGAATTATATCATTTATTGAGAACATGTATTTTGTTGCAATACATGATTTACCTTTGGACGTATATAAGTCAATTTGTGACTTGAACAGGTATAAAAACACTCCTCACATGTCTTTAACAGATGAATACTCAGCATATACAAATACAACATCTAGAAAAGATTTTTTAGAAGCTGCTAAGGAGGTATATTGGAGAAAATTAAAAGATGAGATTTTCCAAAGCCCATATTACTCACCTTTAGTTGATGAAAGCACTGATCGGACTATGGTGCAACATTTGATTGTTTATATTACATATTTGACAAATGAAGGAAGAGTTCCATGTGCTACAAAATTCATACACTTGCTACAGATTAAGGATGGAACATAACAATCTATGTATGATGTTGTGACATCTCTTTTAGCAGACATGAATCTATCCATGACAAAGTTAGTTGGATTTGGATATGATGGAGAATCATCCATGAGGGGTATTCGTGAAGGTTTGTCTACTAAGCTTCGTTGACATGCCCCTCATTTATTAGATATCCATTGTATTGCTCACCAAGAAGCATTAGCAGCAAATGATGCTTCATCGTATTTTGAAGAGTTGCAAGCTATTATTAAGTTTGCAAACAAGATCTATTCATGGTTAGGGAAATCTACTAAAAGACATGGAGAATTGAAAAAGCTAATGGAGTAATTTCAAATCACAAGGCTAGAAGTGTTACAAATTCATCATATTAGATGGCTTTCTAGAGGAAAAGTCATGGAAAGACTCGTTAAGCTCATGCCTACTTTGTTAAGAGACTGGGAGTTAGTGGAGAAAAAAATGTATGAGATGGCTACAATATTTCAGGTTCAATTTTGCATCCACTTACTTGCATATGTGATTATTGAGTTAAATAAGCTGAATCAAAAGTTTCAAGAGGATGAAGTTGACATTACATCTATTGGAACGACTTTGGATATCACTATTAGCTTGCTTCAGAAGCGATTTCTAAGAGGCACATTTGGGGAAGGTGCAATACACACATCATATTTTTTAAGTAAAACACAATAAGGAACTCTTGAGTTTGCATATTGCACATGTATATTACATGTACATGAATTGAGGTTTGAGAGTTTGCCGAAGTCACAAAGATCAGGAACACTAGATGACTGCATTATGCTGGGAAAAGGTTTTGCAATGAAGGTGATTGAATCTCTAAATGCAAGGTTCACAAATTTGCTTATTTTTAATGCAGCTAAGTTTTTTAGACCTCATAATTATTATGAGGATATGGATGATAGAGACTCTCAAACAAGAGGATGGTTGACATGTTTATGTGAAAAATTTAGTGGTGGAGGCTTGCTTGTTGTGGACAACATTAAATGTATGGGTGAAATGGATGAATTTATATGTACTATTTACAAATCTTACCCAAAAAAGCATATGTTTGGAGCATGGGATCTATGTGGAGGTGAAATTGAATGGTTTGAAAGATTTCCATGCTTAATGCAGCTATTCCGGCTAGTACAACAGTATGTGAAAGAGGCTTTTCAAAATTAAATCGGATAAAAAATGATGATAGATCAAAACTTTCTTTAAAAACATTGGATATGTTAATGTTTCTCTCTCTCAGTGCACCTCATGCTTTAAATGAGGTATATTGGAATGTTATTTATGATGAATGGAAAGAGATGAAAACCCGAAAACCTCTTCCACTATGAGAATAGATTGAAAGAACTAGTAAGTTTCAGTGTTTATGACCATCATTGTCTTACACTATCGAGCACTTAAAAGAACAATTTTGGTAAGTGATTTTTTTTTAGTTTTATACCATTTGACTTTTACTTTCTATTTTATAATATCTTTCAAGTTTTATTATGTTATTTTATTAACATATTGAATTTAATCATTGTAGGATATCACACAATAAATGTTAAGCTAGAGGACCACAATTGTCAAAGGTTTATAACTGAAAGAAGAAGCTACCTTGGATCAATTTTGCGGCCAAGTCAAGGGACTACTCCAATTATTTGAGATGTGCAATTATTGGAAGTCTCAGCATTCCAAAAGAGTTTTACTAGACAATAGAACAATGATTTGGTCAAATCTGAAATTTATAAGCTAGAACTCCATTGATACCTCTTATATAAGTTAGAATTTATTTTTAATTTTATAAATAAGACCTTTCATATACTTTTAATATAAGTATTTTTGTTTTGTCATATTTTTTTCTTATTTCAAATTCATTAATATGTAGTGATTTTTATATGTTTATTTTTTGTTCCTATTTTAAATTCATAAGAGTGACAAAATATTATGGGATGTGATTATATTTCAGAAATCTTTTAGAGCTAAAAAGGGCCCATTAGGGCTTGGGACAAGCTCAAGTTATCTTGATATTGATTCTCCAAATTTGCCTCCATTTTTGGTGTCTCCTTGTATCCCCACCAATGTTGGGGTGCAATATCTTTTGAAAGTGAATCAGTAGCATCTGCCATGGATCAACAACAACATGTAACTTGCTTCTCCACTCCAGGTTACACCAACAATAACCAAGGTTTTTGGATGCCCCCTAATTAAGTTCAGCAAACCTGGGTTCCATTTCTTCTGACATGCCATATTTCACATTTCTACAAAATATGCTAATGGGAATGAATGCCAAGTGTGAGGCCTACTCTATGGGTATTCAATTGTACAATCTCTCTACCACATTGAATAAGAGATATAGTTAATATGACATTGTTTTTCTTGCTCTAGACCTCAATAGTAACAATAGTAACCCTACACAGATCCCACAAAAGATGTTTAATCGTGCTGCTCAGCTTCCATCCTATTACATGGGCCGTAATTCTAACATCCCCAAGTTTTCCAATATCCTATATCCCGGTGGTATCCATCCAAATTCTTATAATAGTGTCTTCAAGACTTATGCTGACATTTCCAATGAGAGATTTAAGCAATGCAAGATGGAGCCTCCTTCACTGTTGTATATGTAAAAGTCTTTTATTAACATAAATATTGATGGTTTTGTCTTTTTGAAAATGAAATGTAAAAATAATATATTGTGGTCAATTGAAATGCTTTTTTTAAGCTTTTCATCATGGAAGGACGACATAAATATATGCCCTTCTAATTGAAATTATGACCTACCCTTCAAATTTGATCACTGCACCCAACCACAACATTCTTAACCAATTCCACAACATTAAAAAATTTAACCAAATTTTAACCACAATAACTTTAAGGATTTGACATCAATCCATCGACTGTCATGACTTCCTAGAATTTATATTAAATTTCAATTATGCATATAAAAATCTTGAAAAACAAAAGCATGAATTTGGTGTCTCAACCAACAAGCTTTGAAAGAGTCGACATTGCTTATCGCCTTCATCACATTTGTTTATGCATTACTTTTTCATGTTAAATATTGGGGGTTCCTTTAT
This sequence comes from Pinus albicaulis, assembly GCA_034641835.2. Taxonomy (NCBI): domain Eukaryota; kingdom Viridiplantae; phylum Streptophyta; class Pinopsida; order Pinales; family Pinaceae; genus Pinus; species Pinus albicaulis. The sequence goes on along the minus strand of CM076569.1, from coordinate 452,058,961 downwards.
CATATTAATCTTTACCTCAAACCTCATGATAGCATAATTGTTGCTCCAATGTTTTAAACGTGAGACCTTGTACGTCAACTACATGAATCTCATCAAAAGGAATACCGATAATCGCTTTTTATTAATTAAAATTTCACAAGATTTCTCCTGGAAGTTTCGATTCTCGTAAACCAAAGGAAGATTATGAGAGTGCATTCACATGTGGGTTCAGAGGAAGCAAATACTCTGAACGGGGAGGTTTAACATCTTGTAAGAGCGAACATATATGTCGCTGCATTTGAGGTCGTGGACCTCCGTTTTGGATTGATTACAAAGGACTACAAAGCGTGGGAAGAGTACCGTGACTCTAATGCATCTATAACTAACTATAGATATTGGATACGAAGTTAGAATGATGGTGTTAGAATGTAGCTATCAGAAGATGCAGTTTGAAGAAAGTTCTCTTTACAGCAAATATGAGCCCAAGGAACGTTGTGTCAACAAATTCCCATAAGCTAAAAATGAGTTTTCCTCAAATCAAAATAAATGAAAAAACTAAATCTATTATGCCAACCACACAAAACAAAACGACCAAATTCAAGAAGGGACTGCAGTTTTTATATGTTTCTGCAGCCTAACAAATTATTCTCATAGAAATTGAATCCTATCGCAGTGTAGGACCACAACAAATGACATGTAGTCATGAAATTCAAATCCTATAGCAACTTGTTCAACTTATACTATGTAAAAAACAAAGAAAAGTGGTGGTTAGGGGAGTGTTAGGGTTCTTACTATGTCAGAGGTAGTAGGCATTAGGGAGAGGATATATTGGGGCATTGCATGTCAAGCTAGTGTGCAGATGTCTGACCAGATGCTCTCCAAGGCAGAATCGGTGGTCTACACTCCATGTTGCATAGAACTTTAAGTTTAATGAACAAGAACGATGTCAGGAAAGAAAATCAAAGGGAATGAAAGAAAAGGAAGGGAAATAAAAGTAAAGGAAGGTAAAGGAAAACAAGGATCAAGTGGCTTCAGTGGGAATACTTGTAGGTAACAGGTTGCATGTATGATTTCCTATCTAGTTTTGGCATGCATGGTATATGCATGTAGATATTTGGTTCTTTTGCTATCATTGGCATGGGTTTTGTCGGGTTTTGACAGTGGATTTTAGCCTTGCCTTGTCATCTCCAGATAACCAGGGTGTGATGGGATTCATTAATTTTTGAGCTTTGGATTCCTTAAAGGTTTTGGATCCGAGTGAGGCGGTATCAGGAAAATCCCAGGGGTTAGGGGTGGAGATGGTTTTTGCAACAACCCTAGTTAAAAATCCATGTAAAAATATAAGACCATTATTGATGGGACACATATTCCAAGTTGAATGGTGGGCAAAACATCCTAGTGAGTATTAATTCAGTTTATTATGGCTAAATGAAATTGGCAAAGGCAATGGCTAAGGCTTTGGAAAGGAAAAGTGGCATTTATTTATGAAAATAATGGAAAATAGGAGAAAAGGAACGTGAAAGGTCATAGGTTGCATGTGAGGAGGAAAATGAAGGAAAATAATGAAAAATGAAGAAATTAGAGGCGTCGTTGATAAAAAGGATTTTGAGGATTAGTTGGCAAGATTTTGCTAAGTTTTTTCTCACACTTATGACTCTCTCATTATTCTCTCTCTCTCTCTCTCTCTCTCTCTTGGACACTTAGAGTTTCTTGGAGCATTTTGGCATTGGACCAAGAAAATCAAGAAAGAAGGAAAACGGAGGAAGCAAGCAAGGAGGAGCAGGAATCAAGCAGCTATAGCAGGATTCTTAGCAGTTATCGATTTGCATCTGTGATTTCCTTGCTAGATCTGGCATGAATGGTATTGCATGTGGTTATTTTCTGTCTTGGAATGGGTTTTGCTAGGTGTGGCAGTGTTTTCAGCCTAGCCTTGTCATTTCCGGATTGTTAGGTCCCTATATTACTAGTGTAGTCCCTTATTGTTGTAAGTGTAACCCCCTTATTGTTATTGTTGTACCCTTTTAACCCCGATATTGCTATTATTGTGCCCTTACATTATTGTTGTTAGGTCGACTAGGATTATATTGTGACCCCATGGACTCCTATATATAGAAGGAGGTTTTCGTCATTTGTATCATCGAAATTTTTTTCATTTATGTAATGTATTAGAGGTTGCCCCTTCGAAGTGGCTGATTTATAAGGTGTTGATCTCTCTTTTCTTCTATTTATGGAGTTGGTTTCATAACATTTGGTATCAAAGCTTTGGATTTTAGGGTTTCGCTACTCCAAACAGGTCATCGTGGAATTTTCACTATAAATTTTTTTCTACAAAGGTTCAAAAGCCTAAATTTTTATAGAGCAAATCCGAAATCCCGAGGAATGTCTTGTAAAAATTTAAGATCTTGGTTCACAACAGTTTCAAAGATATGATATGTGGAAGTTAGGGTGTTTTTAGGCTCCCAAATTTCACCTAAAACGAGTCATAATGAAATTTGTGCATAACTTTTTTACTACGAAGTTTCAGAAGCTGAAATTTTTACAGAGTGAAGCCAAAATCTGGAGGAAATTCCTGTAAAAATTTTAGATCTTGGTTCACAATAATTTTGGAGATATGATATGTGGAAGTTAGTGTTTCTTCAGGCTCCCGAATTTCATCTCAAAGATGTAACCGTAGTAAAATTGTTATAAATCTCTCTCTGAGCATCATATTGGAATTATGTAAAAAGTGGCCGCAAGTACATAGACTATAGTTTCCTTTCTATCAATTTGAGATCCGAAGGTGGAAACAGTGACACATGGCACGTCTTACAATTTCGCTCTACTGAACTAGTCCATAACTAGGTCATTGTGGAAGATTGAGCATAACTTGGTATTGAAGAATCCAAATCAGGTCATACCTGTGGCATCAGAAAGAATATTCAAAGGGCTACGACAGGAGTGAATTTCAGATATTGAATATCTGAAATCACAAAGATAATTTAGTTTCAATATCGAGCGCCTCTAAAGCAAGAAAAAGGTGTGTATTTTTTTTTTAATTGCATAAGTCTTGTTTGAAAAATTAGTTTTAATTGATTCCAAGAGCATATTGTAAAATAGATATCAATATTGGGTTCTAAGATGCCCCCTAAAAAGAATTAAACACCAATTAAGCCTTAATAAGGCTCTAATATGACTCATGAAGACAAAGAACTGCAACATGACATATCAAAATTACAAAAGCAAGTGCACCAAATTTCGCTCTCGCAAAGTCCAACAAAAAATGAAATGGAAGTTTTGAAGAAAAGAGTAGAAGCTAAGATGGATGATTTGAAGAAAGGCATGGAAGCTAAGATGGATGGCATGGAAGCTAAGATCGATGACATGGAAGCTAAGATCGATGAAAAAATGAAAGACAACATGGAAAACATGAATAATGATCTAAAAGTGAACATTGAAGGTTTGACAAAGTTGATACAAGAAATGTTTCCAAATGGCAAAAAGATAGTAGAGGAAACTCATGATGAGAACAAAATAAATGTTAATCGTGATTTCATAAAATCTAATGTTGGTTGGAAGAACCACCATATTCCAAAGATGGATATGAGGAAGTTTGATGGCAAGGATCCCGTAACATGGATACTACAGATGGAGCAATATTTCGATCTTAATAATGTGCAAAACACACAAAAGGTACGCATTGTAGCTTTACATTTAGAACAAAATACATTTGTATGGTATCAATGGCTTTGCTCCCGTAAAAAAATTGTCATTTGGTCAATTTTTACGAAGGAAATGATAGCTCATTATGAGGATGCAAAGAGCAACACCTTCTTTAGCCAATCGATAAATCTCAAATAAAAGGGTTTAGTGGTGGAGCACATTGAGGACTTCCAAAAAATGAATATAAGGGTAACTGATATTCCAGAGGAACACATGATTGATGTCTTCCTAGGGACTTTAAAGGATAACATCCAACACGAGGTTCGTGTTTGGGAACCTGATTCATTGGAGAAGGCATTCAGGTTGGCAAGAAAAATTGAATGTAAAATTATGGCGACAAGGAATCCTACCACTCACATTTATAAAGATGGAAGTGTTGCTACTCCTAGATTGCCCCAACCTACAAGGTTGACACCACAACAATTGGAAGAAAAAAGCGCAAAAGGGCTTTGCTATAGTTGTGATAGAAAATTCACTAAAAGTCATAAGTGTGCCGAGAATAAATTATTTTACATAGATTGTGAAGAGGAGGAAGAAAATGAACAAGAAGCTTCAAAAGAAGAGGATACACACCAAGAACCAACCCTAGAAGAAGAATAAATGAGTCCGGCCATATCATGTAATGCATTGGCAGGAATTACCACTCCTCAAACTCTCAAGATAGAAGGACATATCAAGAAGAAAAAGGTAATAGTGTTGATTGATTCAGGTAGTACCCATAATTTTATTCATTGTAAGGTAGCCAAGGAATTGAATTTTTTCCTATACCCAGCACTGGAATGTCAAGTGATGGTTGCTAATGGGGGAACTATAAATTGCTCTGGAAAATGCCATAATATCAAGCTAACCATGGGGGAATATGTATTGAATAGTCCAATGCTTTCAATTCCAATGGGAGGTGTTGATGTTGTACTAGGAGTACAATGGTTACAATATTAAGGGACAGTAGCTTTTAATTTTCAAGATATTTTTTTGAAAAATAATTCGGAAGGAAGGAAGTCAAATTACGAGGTATCGTAGGGAAGCCAGGAAAGATAATAAGCTCTAATGTCATGACAAAGCTTCCGAAGAAAGAACAACGAGGTGTAATTACACAATTATGCTCACTAGAAGTTCCAACATCAAAATCATTTATTTCTCCAAATCTCCAAAAAGTCTCGGACAATCATTCCAAGGTGTTTGAAACTCCCAAAGGACTCCCACCTATTCGTGATAATGATCATGTTATTCATTTGATTCTAGGAAGTGTCCCTCCAAACATCAGGGCTTACAGATATCCTTATGTCCAAAAGAGCGAAATTGAACATATGATTACATAAATGTTAGAGGCTAGTATAATTCGACCTAGTCAAAATTCTTTCTCTGCTCCAGCAGTATTGGTGCACAAGAAGGATGGATCATGGCGCATGTGTCTGGATTATAGGGAGCTCAATAAGCTCACTATTAAAGATAAATTTCCCATTCCTGTGATTGACGAATTATTGGATGAATTACATGGAGCAGTTTATTTTACCAAGTTGGATCTTCGTTCAGGATATCATCAAATTAGAATGAAGACTGAAGATATTTCGAAAACAACATTTCAAACTCATGAGGGTCATTATGAATTTTTGGTCATGCCTTTTGGCCTTACCAATGCACCTTCTACATTTCAAGGGTTGATGAATTCCATTTTCAAACCCTTCCTTAGAAAATTTGTGCTAGTATTTTTTGATGATATACTAATCTATAGCTGGTCTTGGAAGGATCATGTTGAACATGTTGACAGGGTGCTCAAACTATTGCAGGAGAAACAATTATATGCAAAACATCCAAATGTTTCTTTGGAGTACAAGAGGTGGAATATCTGGGTCATATTATATCTCACGAGGGTGTTAAAGTAGACCCTAACAAAATTAAAGCCATTAAGGAATGGATAGTCCCCAAGACAATAAAGCAGTTGCGAGGATTTCTCGGGTTAACAGGCTATTATCGCAAGTTTGTTAAGAATTATGGGAGAATAGCAGCACCTCTAACAACATTATTGAAGAAAGATGCATTTTCATGGACTCCTGAAGCAACTAAGGTCTTTGAACATCTTAAAGAGGCAATGTGCCTAGCACCGGTCTTAGCTATGCCAGACTTCACAAAAACCTTTATTGTGGAATGTGATGCCTCAGGAAATGGAATTGGTGTTGTTTAATGCAAGAAGGAAGACCCATTGCTTTTGAAAGTCGTCCAATCAAAGGAAAGTATTTACAGAAACCTATTTATGAGAAGGAAATGTTAGCAATACTGCATGCACTAAAGAAATGGAGAACTTACCTAATGGGAAGACACTTCTAGGTAAAAACTGATCATGATAGTCTGAAACACTTTTTGGAACAAAGACTATCTTCAGAAGAGCAGCAAAAATGGGTCACAAAGATGTTGGGTTATGACTTTGAAATAATCTACAAAAAAGGAAAGCTTAATGTTGTTGCAGATGCACTCTCAAGAAAGAATGAAGAGGTGGAAGCATTGCTTTGTGCCATTTCTATTATCCAACGAGATTGGATAACTGAAGCAAGAGATGAATGGAAGAAGGACAAAGATGTATGGACACTCATTCAAAAGTTGCAGCAAGATCCTAGTACATTTGATACATTTAGTTGAAAAAATGATTCCTTATGGTACAAATATTGCTTATATCTTTGTAAGAATTCCCAACTAAAACAAAATATTCTTCTGGAATTGCACACTTCTCCTTTAGGAGGACACTCAGGATTTTTAAAAACTTACCACAGGGCGAAGAAAGAATTTTTTTGGGATGGCCTTAAATCTGATATTCAAAAGTTTGTGGCGGAATGTTTGGTTTTCCAGCAGAATAAAGTGGAAACAATTAAGACCCCGGGACTTCTACAACCTTTATCCATTCCAAGTCAACGTTGGGAGGAGATTTCAATAGATTTTATCACAGGTTTACCTAAGTCTGAAGGAAAGAGTGTCATCATGGTGGTAGTTGATAGACTTACCAAGTATGCACACTTTTGTACATTATCTCATCCATTTAAAGCAAGTACAGTTGCTACTACATTTATGGACACAATTCAAAAGCTACATGGAAACCCAAGGGTTATTGTGAGCGATAGAGATCCCATTTTTACTGGAAATTTTTGGACGGAGTTATTTTCTTGTTTGGGTACTCAATTAGCTCATAGCTCATCTTATCATCCTCAATCGATGGTCAAACTGAGATAGTAAATAAATGTTTGGAAGGATATCTTCGTTGTTTTGTATCTGATAAACAAACACAATGGGTCAAGTGGTTACCTCTCGCTGAATGGTGGTATAGCACTTCCTTCCATACTGCAGCAAAAATGACCCCATTTATGGCACTTTATGGATATCATCCACCATCCATCACATCATATTTAAGAGAAAATTCAAAGGTTTAAGTAGTGGAAGATCACGTCAACCATCAACAAGAAGTTCTCCAACTCTTAAAGGATAACCTAAATTGGCACAAAATCAAATGAAACAACGGGCATATCAACATCACAGTAAAGAGCTTGATTGCGATCATAAGTAGAATTATTTTAAGGCCCAACCATACAAACAAATGTCCCAGGGACAAGCTAAGAAGGGTGTTGAATGCTTAGCTACAACACCACCCAAAATTTTGGGTATATTCGAAATTTCGGGTCCCCCTCTGCTCGCTTAATCATTAAGGTCTTTCACCCAACCTGGAGTCAGTGTCATCCCAGTGACCTATCCCCAACCCCTCATGAGCTTTCTCACCATCATGATCAGATGTTGTTGCTGCAATCACGCCATGTGCGGGAGGGATCATCCAACACACGCTCGAATAGGAATTTTTTTGTGCATTGAGGATGTACATTAGCAGCCCCCTCGCCATTTTGTTTGAGTATTTCTCTTAAGCTCGTTGGTCTCATATAATTTATCTAGGGGCACCATTCTCAAAGAGTAACTGCGAACTAATTATAGTGTCTCATGCAGGTCAACCCCCACGGGTGATACACCCAACAATGTCATCACCGCACCGAGGGAAAGTAACTGAAGTTAAAACAACAAAGGCGCAGTAGAGGGACATAACACTTTCATACCCTACCCACATGGGGATAAAACTAAGGCCACAGTGGAAAACCTCATCAAGGTAGATGACAAGGATAAGAGTAGTTTGAGCTGAAATATGAGAAGTGGAAGGTATGTATCACATGTATGCAGAGAACGGGAGCGCACCAGTCGAGGAAATTTTCGGTCATAATTGAGCCACAACTTTATTCCTAAAAGGAGAAAGTTACCTTATTTGAATGGTTATATGATTAAATAATGGATTGAATCAACAACATCAATTTTGCCATGTAGTAATTGTGGCAGGGCTTCCGAAGGCAACCCTGGACATTCCAAATTCTCATGTTCACATCGTTTGGCGGGACCCTAGTAAGTTTAAGAACGCATACGACAAAGATCACTTTATCCATTTGCGTTACCACGACATGAGGATTGATCAGAAAGTTGCCCAAAGTCGTGCTTAAAGGGTTTAACAACAATATTGGTAATGCTTTCAACTTCGGCATTATAACTCGGTCTCCTGTTTACTAAGGCTGATGTGGAGCGGGTTCAATTTTCTTATTAGCACCAATTATGATCGTTACCAGCTGTTTCCTGTTCTTCACTTGCTTTCTATTATGGAAGGCGTACATGCCTCTTCTATTCTTGATTAAAGCCCCGCATGGAGGGTGGTTTCCTTTTGTTGCCTCCATTACACTTACCATTACAACAATGAGTTAAACTATGAGAAGCGCAAGCACAGCGCGCATGAAGCAGTCCACGACATGAATTTTGGCTCTCCACCACATGTGAAAGGATATGTTTGACCCAGCTTGAAACAACACCATCGTTTTCCACCTCAGGGAAGAAAGTTTCAAATGTCGAGCGTTGCGTTCAGCGCCTCCCAAGAATGCGTTGATGATATTCAGTAACTGCCCATATGAATGTCTCGACTTCCTCTCCATGCATGACACCACGTGGACCATGTCACTAACTAGTGTTTTAGTGGAGACAGGCAGTAGTTGTTATTATCCAGCGTGGATGGGACCATAAGAGTGGCAATATAATTCCATCCAGAATGCATGCACGTAGATTTAGCTGTGACGACTTTGTCATTGTCATAGGATATGGATTTGCGAGGAAAAGCAAAACGCTCAATTGAACGAGCACAATAAAGACTATGGAACGTTATTTTCATAGGATGGCTGCCCTTTTTTGGGGATATATGGTTAAAATCACTAATCCATCGACGAATCAGCGTTAGAAGAGCAAGGAGTTGAAAAGCCCAACAACCACCGAGGCTTATCAACTACATCATTAAATATCTTGCGTTCAGATGGTGATCACCACGCTGGGTTAGGCAGGACACATGCAAGCCTGTTAAAGAAATTTGACAACGCCCCAAGCTTTGGACTCCACGGACAAGGTTGCGATCTAGGTTCACTCCAATGATGATCCTACCATCTAAGCTATAGAAAATTGTTGCAACAATGAACATCGTTGCTGCGAACAGGAGGGGGAAGTTTTCGTGGAGGTGGCCAATTGGCTCTGCCTGTGATTTGTCGAGTGCACTCCTTCCTGCAACTGCGACCAGATCGCACGATCAAGTGACTCCTCCATACGTAAAATCCACTCCATTCATTAAATGAACCATGGTGCTGTTGAAAATATACCAGGACACTGCTTTAAAGCAAGATTCAACGCAGGTGAAGACATTGCACCTAAGCCAGAAGATGACTGCACGATGAAGACAACCAATTCTTTGAGTGCGGCTGGGCGTAGGATCGCAAATAAACATCAGATGCGTCCATTGCAACTCAAGAAAGAACATTACATTTCTGGTCGTAGTTCAGCAGTGTTGATACATGACATGCCCAAAAACAACCTTGTCTGACTTGCCAGAGTTTACCCGGCCCATAGAGCCCAACCGTCGGTCGCATTTATAAAGTCGTAGGTGCAAATCTCAGACAAATAAAAAGTACCGTTTACGACCCTTTTGAGACACAACCCACGTGAAGATGAAGTCGCGTGACCCCTCAGTCGCTAAGTCGCGGATCTATGAGGCAAATAAAAAGTGCGACTTGGTGGTAGTGGCGACCATGCGACCTATGAATCTCATGCTTTGCGTGTACACATTGAAAGAGCCTTCCAATGATGTTTTGGAGTAGCATGGTGATCGACATCTTTTTTGTTCCCGGAGCATGAAACAAGAGGAGGGTGATTAGGATAGAAACTCTTCTTGCATGTCACGAATGGACTTGTGTATGGACTACGTTGCTTCTATGCCGGTTTTTAATTTGTTTTGATTAGAAACAAGTTTACAAGAATCATTTGGGGGGCTCCTTGTATGTTGATGGTTGTCTTAGTAATAAAGGGAGCTATCAAAGGTGTAGTAAATAATTTTTCTATGCCAGAATGAATATATCAACGTTGATCAGTTCAAATCTCCATGGCGCTTTCCAAATATACTATTTGGGATGGTTTGCAGATAGTACAAAAATTGGTAAAAGGTGTAAATAAATGCATGCAGAAACAGGCTAGCATGTCAGAGTGACAGAAATATACGGAAAGGGTACACACAGATGGATATGAATCGTACCCATTATCCTTAAAAAACTAGGCTAAATGAGTTGGAACTATTTAAGTTTTCAAACTTGAGAAGCCCAGCCACCAATATGAACGGAAAAGATTTCGACCTTGAAAACGCATTGATGATTTGCTCCCAGTCAGAGTTAAAGAGAAAAGGATGAGAAATTTAGTCCAATATGTGCTTTTTGGTATCCAGGTCCCTACATCTATATCATGGGGCTACATTGCCTACACAAAAATAGAGAGTCTGCCAGAGAATCAATTTTGGAGAAGGCATCATTAACACATGTCTTAATTTACATTTGGATCTGCATTCCAGACTCAGTCCACAACGATACCAATCTGAATTATAGTTATTAAAAAGAAAATGGCACAGGGAAAGCTTACCCTAGCCATTCTCTCCGATGACTTAGTAGCTCAACACTCGACCACACAGGGGTCCAAGTTCATTATTTCCATTCTTGCAATTAATTAAACATGCTCTTAGTATCAATGTTAGATCATGAAGACATGTGACCCATGTGATGTGATTGTAGGTGGAAGCCTTTGGATTGCACAAAAAACCTTTCTCAACAAGCTCAAAGACACCCGGTCATGTTCACGGAGCGACGATGCAGGAAAGAAGTCTTGTTGAGAAATCCAAATACTAGTACTAGGGAAAAAAACGAGTTTTGAAAAGTTTGAACCTTCACAAGAAGATCAGATGAAAGACTCTAAGTCGCAACCCTGCAGGTCGCATATTGTTAGAGGTCGCGGGTCGCAGAATCCAGGTAGGTCGTCGGTCGCATTTTTCCTCAGGTCGCAGGTTGTGGATTGTTCCAGGTCGCAAGTCGCGAAATCAGTAAATTCACAGACCCTGGTAGGTCGCAGGTTACAGATGTTGGCAAGTCGCAGGTCGCAGAATCCTTCAAGTCGCAAGGGCAACCAACAGACAGGAAGGCGAAAAGCCAGGGAAGCCCAAAGGGCAAAGCTCTATTATAAATACTCCTTCGGGAACTTGTAAATTATCTTTTGTTTGGGACTTGGGATGAGTACACTGTATTACCAGGATTATACATTTGAGCATGAATACAAGCATTTTGAAAAATCCCTTTGTGGATCTGGTGTTGATATATGTATGAGCACTATCGAGTATTATATTTTCACTTTATGAATGTCTTTAGGTTAAGGAAACTGTATCTTAAATTCATATCACATTTGCATAACAGTTTTCTGAGTATGTTAATGGTGGTTGAGTTCATTTCACTTTCTTAACGAATGTTGATGACTTTGTTTATTAGCATTTGTGTTATCATTTGAAACTTTTAGGAAGTGAAGGGTTTTCTTTCCATAAGGAATTGTTTCTTTTGTGGTCAGAACAGTTTACAAGCATGACCCTAATGATGTGTTGTTAACAACACTTCCTTCGATACTTATGCTTTATTATTTCATCTTGCTACTCATAGTGTTATATGTACATTTAATGCATCAATCATATGTCTTGTATAATTTGATTAAGTGTGTATCCACATGTTTATAGAGTTTAAGCGAGACCCAAAGAAAGGAGAAATCAGCGGTAGCTGGACCCACACCCCGGACGGGATCCCTATTCCAAACGGTTCAAGGTTTAATTGGGACCTTTTACCGGGGAGATCCCCTGTTGTTGGTCAGACAGATTTTCCCGTCAATAGAAGGATAATAAATTATCACCAAAGTACTATGGTCCTTACAAGGTGTTGCAAAAGATTGGTACTATGGCATACAAATTGGAGCTTCCTGCTTCTTCGCGAGTGCATCCAGTTTTCCATGTTTCATGCTTAAAGAAGGTTATAGGTGAAAAAATTCTAGTCCAAACAATATTGCCATAACTTAATGAGGAAGGAAAATTCACATTGGAACCTGAAGTAGTCACGGAAACAAGAACTCGATAGCTACGAAATCGATCAATTTCAGAGTATCTCATCAACCAGAAGAACTTACCCACTGAAGATTCTACATGGGCAGATGAGAATTTTATACAGAAGCATCCAGAGCTACTCAAGCGTTGAGGACAACACTTTTTTGAAGGAGAGGGGCATGTTAGTTCCCTATATTATTAGTGTAGTCCCTTATTGTTGTTAGTGTGACTCCCTTATTGTTATCGTTGTACCCCTATAACCCCAATATTGTTATTATTGTGCCCTTACATTATTGTTGTTAGGTCGGCTAGGATTATATTGTGACCCCATAAACTCCTATATATAGAAGGAGGTTTTGGTCATTTGTATCATCGAATAATTTTTCATTTATGTAATGTATTGGAGGTTGCCCCCTCGAAGTGGCTGATTTCTAAGGCGTTGATATCTCTTTTCTTCTATTTTTGGAGTTGGTTTCATAACACAGATAGCCTTGTTGAGATGGGTTCTCATACTTTGGTTGAGTTGTATTGCTGGATGGATTCGAATTTGAGTGAGGTGGATCTCTGAAATGAACCAAACTGGTCCCTAAACCAAACTATGGATCATAGTAAAGCCACTGGCCTAGTAACCCCTGAACCTGACTGTGGGTTGAGGTAAATCTAGGATTGTGTGCCTCAGTGGGCCTAGGAATCCTCAACCTGTGAATGGCGGGATATACGGTAAATCCTAAAGGTGGTTTTCCTTGTTTTAGGGCCTAGTGATCCGAGATGGATTGCGGTAAATCTTGAGAGGTGGTTTAGCTCCATTGGGCCTAGTAGCCCCGGGATGGGATATACAGTAAAGCCTAGAGAATATGTATCAGTTTAGAGCCTAGTGACCCCTGATTCAGACTGTGGGTTGCGGTAAAGCCTGGAGAATAGGTATCAATTTAGGAGGTAGTGAGCCTTGATTTAGATTGTGGGTTACGGTAAAGCGTAAGAAATTAGGAGACATGAAAATTTCTCACAGTGTAGGCGGTGTTACAGGCCAATTTGGGCATCACTCTCGAAACTCAGATCAATACAAATTAGGGTCTTACATACTCTAAATCAATTTCTACTTGGCTTAAACAAGTCATCCCATTGTTGGTTTTCATCCATGAAAGTTTCACTGCTTGAAGTCCAATTGAAATGATCCATTGAGCCATCGACGCATCCCTAGACTGTAGTAAGTGCTTTGCAGAGCATTTAATCCCATGCTATGCAGCGTTGCAGAGCATCTAGGCCCACTTGACCGTGCGTTGGCTGATTGGGAGCGAATTGTTCAAAGGATTCCAAGAATCTTCCCACTTTCTAGTGACTTCTAGAAGTTTTTCCAACTATCATACTATCTGATAACTTCGAATATGAACACCATGAAGTCATTAAATCACTTATCCTCCTATTCCAATGAACAAGGAAACTTCTTCATCCATTTATGGAAAAACCATTCAATGACCAATTAATGCCAAACTACCTTCATTTCTTATAAATTGAGCACTGATCATAGTGCACAAGGGAGCAAGAATTTGAATTTGTAGAGTTATGCTAGTAAGATCACAACTCTTTTAGGTATTGTTTACATGTAATGTTATGCTGCTGATGTGATTACGACAGGACTGAAGCTAGAGTGAGTTGACATTGAATCGATCCAACTGGTTTTTACTTCTCCTTCTACCTTATAATAAAGAGATTTGTTCCTTCCCTAATACATATGTTCATGCTTTTATACGTGTATATTCAAATGCAATTGATTCAGTTCGATTAAGATGAATAGATCATATGCCTTTATGTCGTTTTCTGTCTTTTGTTAGCCATTGCAGGTACCAATCAAGCGAGTTAGTTCGATTGGGAGCGACAGAAGTGACAAAATGGAGATGAATAATAATGAAGGATCACAAGTAGGTGTTCTTATCTTATCTATTTATCTTAAGGAAAAGGTCAAGTGTCTTTCATTTTTTGTTCTAAGTGAGTCCACCACGCTTAGGGAAACTTATCTATCCATAGGTTTGATTTCCGTAAAACAAATTGGCAACTCCACTGGGGATCGATTGATAGTCCCTTGTGGTTTTATCCTTGTTTGTCAGCCTCTAGTAGACTTTACTTGCTTCATTACAATCATTTGAATATGTTTTGGTAAAAGAAGTGTGTTTTCTTGCCTATTTTTTAGATTCCTCTACCACCAACGCACTGTTGGTCTTGACACAGTGCTGCGCATAGCACTGTTGGTATTGACACATTGCTCTACATAGCACTGTTGGCTTAGAGACAGTGCTCTGCAACGCACTGTCTCCCACTCAGGGGTGTGTTGCTCCTGTGACCAACCAAAATTCATCATATTTTTGTCGTTTGCTATCCATTTCAGTATTTTGTTTGTTGATTTTTCAAGTGTTTGATTGCCTCTAGAGTCTAGATTGCTTATACTATCCTTGCTGACCTTGGATGTCTGTTTGTTCAATATTTCTTCTTTTTTTCTTTATCATTGTCAAAATAGCTCCAAAGTTTAAAGTTTACATTTGATCAACTCTTTATTTTCTGAAAGAGGAATTGTTGTTCTAGTCTTTGTTTATCTGGAAAGTATTGGTTGATTGATTGTGAATTTTAGTTTCTTTTTCTTTCATTCACACTTAAAATAAATTGAAAAGAAAAACATGCATTTGCATAAAGGGTTTGTGAGTGTTGCATAGGAATAGTTAGGGAATTTGCATTTAGATGTCCTCATTATTGATTTATTTCAATATGATTGTTCTATCCCTTGTAGCTAAGGTTTTCATTGTCGAAATTTAATCGAAACGAATGTTTATCATCTTTGTTTCATTCTAGGGATGTCAAATTCATCATGCGGTGAACCTAAAAGGCAAATTTCTAAGCAAGATCAACTTAAAATTTATCTCAATTAACCTAAGGGAGCATTGTCACTTAATGATAAAATTTAGAGGTATAGGCTAGAGACGTGTTCCAGCGTTGTAAAACATAACAGTTGTCGTTAATTGTCTGCGATACATTCTGAGTGTGATACCCTATCATACATACGTAAGTATAGCAGAGCTTGTCCACGTACCTGTGTTCCAGTACAAAAATTATAAGGGGATTCTCTCACTGTGTGGTTTCAAATTATACATCGCTGACACGGATTGGGCCTCCACATACCATCGAGTATATTTGGGAAGAAAACATTAGGTTTCTTACCATCCAGAGGTAACTAGGTCGGCCTCCTTGTACACTGTAATACACCGCATACAACATTCGGGGAGATTTCCTACACGTACGTAAGTCCGAAATTCAATGGAAACTATGGAGAAGACCCGTCTACACATGTTATGACTTATCATTTATGGTGTTTGTTGTGGCTCATTTTCATTTACTTTTGAAATATTAACATTATGTGCAAAGATGTGAAGGTGGGTCGAATCGGGCTTATTCACAAGCTCAAGAGATACTAGCACTACAGAATACTGAATAATCTCAGGAGGGTTACACCGTGGATAAAAACAACTTAGTAATCAAGATTGTTTATCCGTTAAAGGAACATATGCGAGCCTGTTGAATGAAACTATGTTGATTATTGAAGAAATCGTATAGATTTCCCGAAGGTAGAGAAATTGCGTATTTTCCTTAAAAACATAAGAGTTTTGGAAGAAGTGTAAAGGAGGAAAATCGACGGTCAGGATCAAAGCGCAGAATTGAAGCAGAGAGATGGAAGGCGGAGATCATATCACATAAATGCAAGTCATATGGATCTGAGGTTGTGAAGAGAAGCCACGTGTCGGCCATAGGTTCCGTCACATATCACATTCAGTAAAAGATACAAGTTTGAGATATGGTTAAACTTTCAAAGATGCAATGTGAAGAGCGACAAGTTTAAGATTTGGCGATGCGATGAATATTGCACATCACATGCGATAAGATATTGTGGCGATCAGAGGAATTGAAAATTTTCAAAGTTGTGAAGTGCTGATGAGGTAAAGGTTATAAAAGCCGATCTGCGGTAAGGCCTAAAGTTGTGATATTATGAGGCGATGCGATCGCATATCGGACATCGCAAGTTCAAGAGGAAAGGCACTAAGAAATATGTTGTGAACATCGAAGGCTTAAATGCGATGGAAAGGCGGACGTGATACCATTCAAAGGTTAAGTTGAACTTATTTAAAGTCTAAGATTATGTGCAGTTGTGTTGGTTTTATGAAGAAACGTGAATGCGGGCAATGTACTCGGGTATGTGACCTGACGCAGAGCAAAGGGAAAGAAAAGACAAAACGCAATAGACACGAGTAGAAGAGGCAGAGTCAGGCAGAAGGGGACATGATAACCTTGGTTGAAATGTAGAGGCATAGGTAGAGTCGGGTAAAGAGAGCACATAATGGCACTGTTGGAAATGCAACATCTGGGTCAAGTCAGGCAAGGATACATTATTGCAGAACTGTTTGAATACCACACCAGAAGCAGAAAAGACAAATGTTGAACTGTGGAAGAAAGTCAGGGCAAAGATGTCCAATCTGTCAGGGAGACACATCAGTACTTCAGAAGACGCATCAACAACAAATTAGATTCAACAAAAAGAATAACCTTTCAAATTTTAATTCGTTTTCTTTGTCTGTTAAGGTCGAAGCTATAGTGATGTCCTCAATTGAAATGTAATAGGTAGTTTTAACAGTTTAGGTAGTCGAAGGAGTGTTAAGAATTTTTGGTAGTTACGAACTGTTTTTGATATATATAATCAAGATAGAAAGAAAGAACAAGGGTTCTGAGTTACGAACCTCTAGAAGACTAAAAATTTGGTATTCACTTTTCTGAGGAATTAATGAAAGAAGCAGCAAGTTTCCTGCAACTGTTCATGGTGATTCATTTTTCCTGTGCCATTTTGTGTCCCTTCTTCCTTGAATGAAGTGAAGTAATGCAGCTTCTGGTCTCTTAATTACATCTGTGAGTAAGAGTTAAATAATTCTTTGTTTGCACTTCTTCACTCCAACTCCTCTCTCTTCACAAACTCTCTTTGGAACTTAAAAGTAATAGATTATGTGTTTAAATCATATTATTTTGAGTTTCCTCTCTCTCTATAAACTCAATATGAAATTTAGAGTGGTATATTTTGTGTTACATCATATCATTTTGAGTTTCTTTTGCATTTCTTCTTTTCCATTCAGATATTAGCAGTTAATGGCATTGTAGATTCTTTCATTATACCAGATTGCTAAGGGTTTTAAAGAATTAGTTTCCAAAGGGATTGAACGAAGACCACTTGATATAATTACTTTGTGACACATTTCTAAAAATGTCTTAAGCACTAATTCCTTTCTGCAGCCAAGCAATTATCTCTTAAGATACAACATTTTCTTGCGTCGCTACCGGGGACGAAGAGACGAAGTTATTTTCCCTAGGTTTTTCACATTATTTCCTCTAATTGTTCAGTGAGGAGGAAATATTTGGTTGTGTTCGTTGTTCTCAAAATTCTGGCTCACAAAAGACATCACACGAGGTCAGATACCTCGCATCAGAAGGTCCCTGCTTTGTTAAACCTTGAAAGATTAGTTTCTAAAAGGGTTCAGAAACCCAAAACTCCCTCAACACCTAGTCCTACACTGTCAGCTCCTGGGAGTAGTTCTATTAATCCTTTGTTTGAAGATATCTCTTAAGTACTTCCTTTCCTGGAAATAGATTCACCTTTCACACCACTTTATTTTCAAGAACCTAAGTTGGAAGAACACTCGTTTGAGTCTGTTTCTTTTATTTTTACTCAAGCTCAACAAACTCCAGTTGCTGGTCGCTCTGCTATTGTCCATCAACCCACCCCCATATTAGTTTTACCTCCACCTTTGTTCATTTTCATAGTAGGTTTGTTGACTACATCTAACCAAGGAACAGTCAATCAAGGTGAAAACATGGCAGCACCAGCCTTTTTGTTGAAAAAATATGCTCCACTTAACCTTCCACAACCAATGAATGCAATGCCTCAAGAGTATCATAAATTACTCCCACGTTTTACTGGAGAAGATGAAATAACTGAATAACAACACTTGCCTATGTTTTGTAATTTTGCTGAAAAACTGAATGTAGAACATATTGATGTTTTAACGAGGTTTTTTGTTCAGTCTCTGGATGGAGAGGCTAGAAAGTGGTTTAAGGGATTGCCAACTAATTCTATTAATACATGGGAAGAACTGGAAAATGGATTCACTTAGAGATGGGGTGAAAAAAGGGATTATGGATATTCACTGACAAAATTCAATGCAATCAAAAGAAAACCATATGAGAATATATCAGATTATATCAAAAGATTCAATAAGTTGTATAACAGTTTGCCTGTAGAAATGAAGCCCCCTCCTTTTGGAGAAAAGGTGGTTTTTGCTGGGGATTTTGAAGCCGATTTTAGTTTCATGCTTAGAGAAAGGATATTCCCTACTCTAGAGAAAATACAAACAGGTGATTTTTGAAGTTAATATGACTGTAGTTGGAAAGGCAAAAGGGAAACAACCAGTCCAAGAGAAGGGGAAAACCAAAGAAGAATCATCACAAGATCAAAGAATTGAAGATATGAAAAAGGTGATTAAATTTTTGTCAAATAATCTAGTTAAGATGGAATCGGAAAGTAAAAACTCCCAAAGAAAAGTACAACAAAACCGAGGGGGATTTACCCCTCAATTCAGAAGGCATCCCCTGCAAATTTTTTAGAAGGAAAGAAAATATAAAGACCAGGTTCAAGCACCATTGTATATAGAAGTAGCACCCGTAGAGTCAACATAAGATGACCAAAGGGAAGCTGAAGATCAAATATCTGCTACGTACACAATAGAAGATGATGAAGAGGAAGATGGTGACAGAGAATATGCTAAAGATTAAGTATCTTTTGACCAAGATGAAATGGATGAATGCTGTAGGCAATTCACAGATTTTATGCAAGTTGAGTTGCATAAAAAGTATAATTTGAGGTCTAGAAAGAGATCTAGAGTGCAGGATAATGAAGGTGAACAACAAGATTCTATCCCTCCTCCAATGGCGACTCCCCAACAAAAGGACCTTGTAAAACAAGTCAGTAATGGGAAGAAACATGTAAATTTAGTTAATAGAACAAATGTGCAACAGGGTGAACCTTCCCAGAGAAATCAGTTGATACTAATATTTTGGAGAGAGTTGTTCCTATACCTGAACAAGTAACAAATTCTAGAAAGAGTGAAGAAGAACCCGAAAAGAATGTTAAACAAACTCATCCTTTTAGTTTGAAAAAAGAGTTGGAGAAGGTAAAAATTCAGGTACCTCTTCTAGAATTAGCTAAAATACCAGCCTACAAGAAAGAAAATTCAGAATTTATTAATCTCACACAGATTGAAGATATAAGTGACACTGTGAACTTACAAGAAGAGAAGCCAGTAGTCATCTTTGGTCCTCATGTAGAAGAAGTAGACCCCTCTGTTCCACCATTCTATATTTCTATGTTGCTTCATGATTTTACTCTCCATAATTGTATGTTGGACTCAGGAGCATCCCATAAACTCATGCCATTGTCTGTTATGAAGGAATTAAACTTGAAGATTACCAAACCTTACAGGGATCTGTATTCATTTGATTCCAAAAGGGTGAAATGCATTGGGTTAATTAAAGATGTAGCAGTTTCTTTGGCACAATTCCAGCAAAGAGTATAGTCATGGATGTAGTGGTTGCTGACATTCCAGCCAGGTTTGGAATGCTCCTATCAATATCTTGGGGAGAAAAGCTGGGAGGTGCTCTTAAATTGGATTTCACTTATGCTATAATTCCTGTTTTCAATGGGGAAGAAAGGATATTGTACAGGGAAGCTGTAGAAATTTGAATAACTGATATATTATTCACCGAGATTCTCCTGATCATACACTATTTTAGCTTCATGCATAATACATAATATCTTCTACCATTGATCATCACATGCGGAAATAAAATCAATTGCATGCATACATTAAAACCACAACAATCACACATATGAACACAATATTTAATGGGAAATCTTAAAGCTGAAAACCCCAACTATTTGTATATTATATGTCATGGAGATCATGTAATAATCATAGTACAAAGCTCCTCACAAGCTCTCAGCACTACCTCGAATTGCTACCCACTATCAAGCTAGATCTAGCAAAACACATGCTTCAATCTTTTGCCACTTGATAGCCAGCCTCTATTTCCTTTTCAATGCTATGGGATGGCTTCATTAAATAGATAAACCACCTAGCTTGTACTGTGCAATCCTCATGGGATTCTCCACCTATCTGTGTGTTGCAAATAGCAACTGTATAGTCACAACTGATAGTTAACCTGCTCTTTCACCTATTTCTGCACTGGTCTCCACTGAAACTGTCCATGCACTGAAGTTAACTGATGCATTCTTTAGTTGATTTATGAGTTTATAATTAGTGAATTAATTAATAAATAATTCACACCACTCTCACTAATTGTATCAATTAGTTAAACTAAATACAAATAGCTCAACTATGTTTAGATTAGTTAAACTGAATACAACTCCACTAACTTCCTCAATCAACTCCACCAAACTCTGTCACATGAGTTCTAATTGAAGTATCCATGCAATAGCTCCACATAACCCTCAGGAATAGCGTAATTCCTTCTGTCAGCTCCTGTGCCACATCTGTGCACTTAACTGAAGTGCTCCAAGAGAATAAGATAATGTTTAGAGTCCAAATATTGTTAAGAGCTAATAATATTCGACATATCTATTTTTAGACTGGCAATCTAAAAATAGATTCCGCCCAATATGTCTAAAAATAGAAGTCCATCTATTTTTCCAACTTGACCAACCATCCACAAATAGCATCCTGCAACTCATAGAATATGATTGACATGTCTAAAAATAGACTTTGCGCCAAAAAATAGCCTGCGGGCCCACTTAGTGAAGGCGACTCTTTTCAGTAAGCTCATCATCTTATTTGCAATCTCAACGAAGCAAAGGGTTCGTAGAAGAATACTTCTAAGAAATATGCGGGAAATTCCCCTATTTATAGTCGAGAAACGAATCTTTCATGTTTCATCACATGAAGATGCAGAATTTGCTGAAGACACAGGGAAGCAACTCTCTTCAGCAGTTGCAAATAATGAGTTGCACTCAAAAAGGATTTGGAAATGCTACTTTGATGGTGCCTTCTCCAAGGAAGGCACAGGAGCTGGATTCTTGCTAATATCGCCAGAAGGTAACCTCGTGCCTTTTTATTTTAAGTTAGAGTTTGATTCAACAAATAATGTGGTTGAGTATGAGGCCTTAATCTTAAGCCTTCAAGTCACTAAACAGATGGGAGTTCAGTGTATTCCAATTTTCGATGACTCTGAAATGATAATAAGACAGATAAAAAAATCATTTCAGACCAAGCATCCGAGATGAAGATCATACAGAAATGAAGTTTGGGATCTAATAGAGAACTATTTTGAAGCCTTCAATCCTCAGTTCATCCCGAGGGAGGAGAATAGGTTGGAAAATTCGTTACCAGTTGCAGCTAGTACCTTTAAGCCTCCAATGAATCCAAGGTTAAGGTATGAGATTGAAATTAGACACAGACCCTCTATTCTTGACAATGTGAAACATTGGTAGGTGTTTGAAGATGAGGAGCAGATAAATCATTTCTTGACAATGATTGGAAAATTTGAAGATGTTGAGATAGATCAAGAAGAAGAACAGACAAAGCATAAAGAGGAGGTAAGAAACCTCAAGCAGTCAATAGGTGAGCATAAAGGGGAGGTAAGAAACCTCAAGCAGTCAATTGGCGAGCATAAGATTATCCAATTAAAAGACAATATCCTCCCTGAAGGACTTGTTCCCCTTAAAAGACTATTTGACTCAAACGATGTTGTTGTTAATTCGAAGGAAATACATCAAGAGGAAGAGATAGAATATTGCAATTTGGGAACTTAGTAGGAGCCAAAAATGGTGAAATTATTCAAGGGTGTTCCCAAAAATTACAAAGAAAGATACATTGAACTTTTTAAGAAGTATATGGATGTGTTTTCTTGGTCATATGAAGACTTGAAAACGTATGATAAAATCATAATACAACATAAGATCCCATTGAAAGAAGGAATCAAACCACATAGACAAAATCTCAGACAGATTAATCCATTACTGTTAGCTCTTATTGAGAAGGAAGTGAAGAAATTGTTGCAAGCAAAAATCATAGTCCCTCTCAGATATTCATATTGGGTTTCTAATCTGGTTCTTGTGAGGAAGAGCAATGGAGAGATAAGATTGTGTGTGGATTAAAGGAATTTGAACAGAGTATCTCTAAAGGATAATTATCCTTTACCTAAAATGGATTATGTCTTATAGAAGGTGACAAGAGCTTACAAGATGTCTATGGTTGATGGATTCTTTGGATATAACCAAATGGATGTGGGTCGGGAAGATCAGAAGAAGACAACTTTTACAACCCCCTGGGGCACCTTCATGTATGCATGGATGCCATTTGGTCTTATGAATGCAGGTGCAACTTTTTAGAGGGCAATGGGCATAGCGTTTGTGGGAGACAAGTATTTGGTTATATATTTGGATGATGTAACTGTTTTTTCAAGATCAGATGATGAACACCTGGAACATCTGCAAAGGAATTTTGAAAAGTGCAGGAAGTATGGTCTTTCACTAAATCCCAAAAAATATTTGTTCGCCTTGGAGGAAGGTAAATTATTGGGTCACATAGTTTCAAAACAAGGAGTAAAGATTGATCCAACAAGGGTGGAGGCAATTCAGACCATTCCTTTACCCAGAAGCAAGAAAGATATTCAGAGATTTTTGGGAAAAATAAACTTTCTAAGAAGATTTGTACCAAATTATGTTGAGATTGTCAGAAATATAACAAACATGTTGAAGAAGAATGTAGAAGTGAGGCGAGATAAAGAAGCAAGAGAAGCATTTGCCAGAATAAAAGAAGCACTCCAAGAAGATCTGGCTTTAATAAGCCTTGATTATCAAAAGGTATTTCAAATATTTTCATTTTCTTCCCCCACCACTATTGTTGTTATGTTATTGCAAAAAAATTACAATAGTAAGGAACAACCAGTGGCATTCTTCAGCAAAGTTCTCAGATATGCTGAGCTCAAATATAACATTTTGGAGAAACAAGTGTATGCAATGGTTAAAGCACTCAAAGCCTTCAGGACTTATGTGTTGCAATCCCAAATAACTGCTTATGTACCTAATTTTGTTGTCAAGGATGTGTTGGTTCAAAGTGATTTTGAAGGAAAAAGAGGAAAATGGATAGCTAAAATCCAGGAGTACGATTTGGACATTAAACCCACCAAGTTAATCAAAGGACAAGGTTTAGAAAAGTTGCTAACATAAACAAATTTTCAAGCATTGGGAATTAATCTCTTGGCACCACTGGATGGAGTTGACAATGAAGAAGGTCAGAATATGCCCAAAATAGGTATTCAATACAAATAATGTTTTCAGATTGGTATAAAGATGTTGTTAATTACTTGTGTTTCTTTTCTTGTCCATATTCACTAAATAGAACCAAATATAGAGCTCTCAAGCTTAAATCTCAGCCATATGTCATAATAGAAGCAAAGTTGTACTGGAAAGATCCTGCTGGTATTTTGCTGTTGTGTTTAACTAAAGGTGAATCCATTGAGGTTATCAAGGAATATCATGAAAGTCTATGCGGAGGAAATTATAGTTGGAAGGTCAGAACACATAAAATCCTAAATTTAGGTTTTTATTGGCCCACATTGTTTTTTGATGTATACATACTGGTCAGAAGTTCTCATAAGTGTCAATTGTTTTCAGAAAAGAAGAGACTTGCTCCATTGCCTCTCATTCCACTATTAATAGAAGAGCCTTTCAGGCAGTGGGGACTGGACTTTATTAGAGAGATCAATCCACCATCAAGTGGGCAATTCAAATGGATTCTAACTACTACTAATTACTTCACAAAGTGGGTTGAAGCAATCCCCACTAAGAAAGCAAATGACTAAGTGGTAATGAAGTTTCTGGAGGAGAACATCTTCAGTAGGTTTGGATGTCTAGTTAAGATTGTAACTGATAATGCTCAGGTATTTAATTCTACTCGATTCATTAATTTATGTCAAACATATAATATAATTTTGTCACATTCCACAGCCTACCATCCACAATAGAATGGATTAGCAAAGTCTTCAAACAAGGCATTGGTCAGGATTCTGAAGAAGACAATCACTGAAAATCAGAAAGACTAGGATTCAAAGTTGAAGTTTTCTCTTTGGGTAGTACGAGTAAACCCTAGGAGTTCTACTGGAAAGTCACCCTATGAATTGGTCTATGGAACTCAGGCACTATTTCCTACTCAGTTGGCCAAACGAGTGATTGCTTTCCTTCAAGAAGCTCAGGAAGAACCTAACGCTCTAGCGACAAGATTGAACAGGGTGATTGAATCAAGTGAAGATAGGAACAAAGTTAGAGTTAACTTGTTTTCTTATCAGGTAAATATGAAGTCCATATTTGACAGAAAATCAAAAGAAATCCTCTTCCAAGCAGGACATTTAGTATTAAGATGGGACACCAGAAGGGCAGATAAAGGAAAGCATGGGAAGTTTGACACTCTCTGGTGTGGCCCGTGTTGAGATTTTGTGTATTTGGAGTAGCATCAGTTGTGCTCTAGGTCCCAAATTTTGAGGAAGGACTAAAGTTCACCTGATCTACTAGACCCAAAAATGGATTTGGGAAATTTCATCTGGTTTAGGAGATAATTAATTAATTAATTATTTTAATGTATTTCCTAAGTTAAAACTTAGGAAAATAAAATAATTAAAGTGAATTTAATTAAACATGTGATGAAATTGTCTTAAGTCACACGGATCAAGCTTTCTTTTAATCTTAGCCATTCATTAAAGATTTGATCTTGGTCGTTGATTTGTCAACAAGAAAAGTATAAAGGAAAGGCTTGGGGTCATTTGTAACACACACAGAGGCAGAGCACTGAAGCTATGCTGAGATTCTAGGGCAAGGTTGCTAAGAATTCTCATAAGTGTTTCAGTTGCAGAGAGGGGAATTTCGACCAAGGGGATGATTTGATCCCGAGGTATAGAATACACAAGAAGCAGAGAAGAGATCAGCAAGGACAACACAAAGAAAGGAAACAGTGGCAGCAACAGATGGTAGCAGAAGCAACAACAGACGGCAACAGCAGCTGCAATAGACGATAGCAGCTGCAACACATGGCAACAATAGTGTCTTTTAGGGGCAACGCTGGGGTTTTTAGGCCTAGATCTGGCTGAGTTATGTAAATCTCGTTTGAGTGGGTGGATCAGTCAATATTTTTGGTCTTAGAGCAGCCAAGAGCTGCAAATCTAGATTTTCCTCTTTAGGGTTTTCCAGATCTGGAAGCCAGAGTTGTGTATTTAGAAATATTCTTAATAATAGAGCCCTCCAGCAGCTAGAGATTGGTTTTCCCACATTGGGTTTTTCTGGGGACAGTTTGTCTAGAAATAACTGTGTCACTTTGTCTATGTGTGCATGTGCTTATTCTAGATTTGAATTGGTAGAGATATGCTATGTGTTTTGCTTTGATGTTAACTTGAATTTATTCAGTTGATAACTTGTATAAGTAGGAGAAGCTTAACCGAATTAACAGAAATAATTTATGCATAAGAATTAAGTTTCAAAAATTTCTACATGGTATCAGAGCAATTGCAGATCTAGAAGGGTCACCAGCTGAAGCATCTGAAGGATCTAGCCGCAGAAAGCAGCTGGAAAGTCAACAAAAAGGCAGATCTAAAGGGACAACTTAGTTTTCAAGAGGAGATTCGCGCAGAGGGAAGGGTGACGCTGCCCAGTGCTGTGTCCTAGCAAGCCCACGCAATTACTGTGCAGAGGCAGCTTGGAAACATCGTTGGTTAGTCTGAAGCCAGCCAGTGTGATTCATATCTGAATCTGTCAGATCTAGAAAAAGTCTGCAAAAAAGTTGCAAAAATTCAGAAGAGCTGGTGGGGTTAAAATTCTGAAGTTTTCATATTTTTAACCTTAGCACAAGTGACAAAGTTTGGGAAGAGATCAGCTTCTCAGAGAGTTTCTTGCCAAAGGAAACTTGTAGATTGGTTAGAGGATCAAATAAGAAGTTGAATCATAGTTGATTTGGTAGATTTCCAAGGAGGGAAATCAAGTGTCAAAGGGAGCAGAGGGTTCCCAGTTCGAAAAGGACCCTGGATCCAAGATCTCTAGCATAGAGAAGAGGAGCTCCAACACATTCTGAGCCTCTTCATGGACTGCGTGATCAAGATAGGCTATATGGCCTCTCAAAATTTTCGGTATGGAAAGCTAGGATCCTGATTGTCCTAAAGGCATATGGTCTAAGAGATCATGCTGAGTAGACCTTGGTCATGCTGACAGATGTGGATCTCCTACGGAAGCATAGAGAAGCTGTTGGGCATGCCAAGTGGTTGATAATGGACAGTATGAAGGATCATACTGTGCCACACATAGCTGAGAATAGGACAACTAATGAGATGTGGAAGGCCCTGACTTCCCTATATGAGGGAAAATCATTCCAAAGAAAGATGTTGTTGGATGCCCAAAAGAGTTCATTCACGATGACCAAGGGAGAAGACATCGAGCATTTCCTCTTCAGATTGCACTCAATTAGGGATCAGCTGATTGCAACGGGTGCAACCATAGATGATGCGGTGATAGTCAGGACTGCCCTCAATGCAGTCATGGATGAGTGGGAAACCTTTGTCCAAAGTATCTTGGGCAGAGCGGACCTCGTAGATTGGGATAACTTGTGGTCGATCCTGCAACAAGAAGAACTACAAAGGTTCACCAAGAAGCAACACATCCCTGCGTTGAGAAAGGTTAAGAAGGAAGAGGAGGAAGATGTAGCCTTGGCATCAAAGAAGCGGCTGAAGAAGAAGAAGGATCCTTCTAAGATCAAGTGCTTCCAATGTGGCGAAATAGGACATTTTGCTAGCCATTGTCCAGAAAAGAAGAAGGACAAGGAAGCACCTTCTTCCAAAGCAGTGGTGGCAGATGATGTAGCCATGAGTTCTCATGAACCACGGAGGTGGGGTGACATGGACATGTAGAGGAGCTACATGGAAGTAAGGCGGGATCCTCGAGAATCTTATCTCTTGGATCATAAGCGAGCTACGACAACCTTAAGACAGTAGTGGGACAAGTGGAGCAGTGGGTGCATAGATCACAGATGAAGCAGAGGCAGAGGCAGATCTGGAGGCTGGGAGGAGCAGCGCAGAGCATAGTAGTAGCAGCCTAGAAGCAGTAGCAATGCAGAGGCTGATGTGACTTCAGCAGCGCAGTGTAGTACTGCTTACGTAGTGCAGAGCTGCAGCATCGCATAGAGCTTCAGAGGGACAACACATTGTAGCAGCAGCATGATAGATTTCAGCACAAGGAGTTGATGTGACTTCAGTAGTGCAGAGGGTGTCTGATTACGCAAGCAGAGCTATAGTTGTGCATCATTCTTTAGATTCTGGCACATATATTTAGCCTATGGAGCTTCAGTGATGAGGATGCAGCCCATCAAACTTGTTTGTCAAATATTGGGAAGGAGATTCAATTGTTTCTCTCAACAACTGAAGTTGCAGTGCAACAGATCAGCAGTGGCAGTGATATGAGTAGCACGGATGCAACATATTGAGAGGGAGCTGCAGTACAATGGTTGTAGTGGTAGTGGCAGAGTCATGGGTAGCAGTACAGAATGGCAGCAACAGTGCAGAGTTGAGTGGTAGGAGGCCAAGCTTCAGCAGCACATAACTAGTGCCCAAAATCTTGTAATGCATAAGTGTGATGTATTGCTAGAGAACACCCTTGATGTTGAGAGGGAGTGTTGAGATTTTTTGTATTTGGGGTAGCATCAGTTGTGCTCTAGGTCCCAATTTTTGAGGAAGGACTAGATTTCACCTGATCTATAAGACCCATAAATGGATTTGGGAAATTTCATCCGGTTTAGGAGATATTAAATTAATTAATTATTTTAATGTATTTCCTAAGTTAAAACTTAGGAAAATAAAATCATTAAAGTGAATTTAATTAAACATGTGATGAAATTGTCTTAAGTCACACAGATAGAGCTTTCTTTTAATCTTAGCCATTGATTAAAGTTTTAATCTTGGTCATTGATTTGTCAATGAGAAAAGTATAAAGGAAAGGCTTGGGGTCATTTGTAACACACATAGAGGTAGAGCACTGAAGCTAAGTTGAGATTCTAGGGCGGGGTTGCTAAGAATTCTAATAAGTGTTTCAGTTGTAGAGAGGGGAATTTAGACCAAGGGGATGATCTGATCCCGGGGTCTAGAATACACAAGAAGCAGAGAATAGATCAACAAGGACAGCACAGAGAAATGCAGCAGCATATGGTAGCAGCAGCAGATGACAAAAGCAGCAGCAGACGACGACAATAGCAACAGAAACAATGTCTTTCAGGGGCAGCGCTGGGGTTTCTAGGCCTAGATCTGGCTTAGTTCTATAAATCTCATTTGAGGGTGTGGATCAGTTAGTATTTTTGGTCTTAGATCAACTAGGAGCTGTAGATCTAGAGTTTTCTCTGTAGGGTTTTCCAAATTTGTAACCCAGAGTTGTGTATTCAGAAATATTCTTAATAATAGAGCCCTCTATCAGCCAGAGACCGGTTTTCCCACATGGGTTTTTCTGGGGACATTTTGTCCAGAAATAACCGTGTCACTTTGTCTATGTATGCATGTGCTTATTATAGATCTGAATTGGTAGAGATCTGTTAGGTGTTTTTCTTTGATGTTAACTTGAATTTATTCAGTTGATAACTTGTATAAGTAGGAGAAGCTTAACCGGATTAACATAAATAATTTATGCATAAGAATTAAGATTCATAAATTTATACAGCCCGTACATCATCTTTGAAGCCAGATCAAATAATACTTTCATCCTAGATGAGAATCTCTGTAGCTCCCTGTGAATGGGCAGTATATGAAGCATTATTTCTAGGTGGAGCCAGATGTTGTGGCTCATTTGCATTTACTTTTGAAATATTTCTCAAAACACCAAAAAATCATATATGTTAGAAAATGTAAAATTTTTGTATGTCGAAAAAGAATTTTGATTTATATGTTGGTCTATTAACATTATGTGCAGAGATGTGAAGGCGGGTCGAGTCGGGCTTATTCGCAAGCTCAGGAGAGACTAGCACTACAGAATACCAAATAAGCTCAGGAGGGTTACACCATGGAGAAAAACAAATTAGTAATCAAGATAGTTTATTTGTTAAAGGAACATATGCGAGCCTATTGAATGAAATTGTGTTCATTATCGAAGAAATCATATAGATTTCCTGAAGGCAGAGAACTGGCATATTTTCTGTAAAAACTTGAGATTTTTGGAAGAAGCGTAAATGGGGAAAATTGACGGTCAGGATCAAAGCGCATAATTGAAGTGGAGAGATGGACGACAAAGATCACATCACATAAATGAAATTCAGATGGATCGGAGGTTGTGAAGAGAAGCCACATGTTCGCCATAGGTTTCGTCACATATCACATTCAGTAAAGTATACAAGTTTGAGATATGGTTAAACTTGTAAATTTGTGATGCAGAGAATGATAATTTTAATATTTGGCGATGTGATAAATATCACACATCGCATGTGATAAGATATTTTGGCGTTCAGAGGAATTGAAAATTTCCAAAGTTGCGAAGTGCTAATGAGGTAAAGGTTATAAAAGTCGATCTGCGGTGAGGCCTAAAGTTGTGATATTACTAGGTGATGCGATCGCATATCACACATCGCAAGTTCAGGAGGAGAGGCGTTAATAAATAAGTTGTGAACATTGAAGGCCGAAATGCGATGGAAAGGTGAATGTGATACCATTCAAAGGTTAAGTTGAACTTATTTAAAGTCTAAGATTATGTGCAGTTGCATTGGTTTTACGAAGAAACATGAACGTGGGCAGTGGACTCAGGTATGTGACCCGACGGAGAGCAAAGGGAAAGGAAAGACGGAATGCAGCAGACATGTGCAAAAGAGGTTGAGTCGAGCAGAAGGGGACATGATACCCTGGGTTGAAACGTAGAGGCATAGGCAGAGTCAGGAAAAGAGAGCACATAGTGGCACTGTTGGAAACACAACAACTGGGTCAAGTCAGGCAAGGATACGTTATTGCAGAACTGTTCGAATACTGCACTAGAAGCATAAAAGACATGACAACAAGAAGAAAAGACAAATGTTGAACTCTGGAAGAAAGGCAGGGTAAGGATGTCTGATTTTTCAGGGAGACACACCAGTACTTCCGGGAGATGCATCAACAACAAATCAGATTCATCGAAAATAATAACTTTTCAGTTTTTAATTAGTTTTCTTTGTCTGTTAAGGTCAAAGCTATAGTGAGGTCCTCAATTGCAATGTAATAAGTAGTTTTAACGGTTTAGGTAGTTGAAGGATTTTCAAGAAGTTATGGCAATTACGAACTGTTTTGATGTATTTAAGCAAGATATAAAGAAAGAAGAAGGGTTCTGATTTTTGGACCTTTGGAAAACTAAAAATTTGGTATTTACTTTTATGAGGAGCTAATGAAATAAGCAGCAAGTTTCCTGCAAATCTTGATGGTGATTCATTTTTCCTATGCCATTTTGTGTCCCTTCTTCCTTGAATGAAGTGAAGTAATGCAGTTGTCGGTCTCTTAATTACATCTATGAGTAAGAGTTAAATAATCCTTAATTTGGATATCCACAGAATATTCTGAATTTTGGTAATAACTCACCTGCTACTAATTGGTAAGTTGAGGAGATATTTTTTGCGCCTGAGCCCGCACTCTGCCTCTCCGTTGCGCATAGGGTTTCTGGTGCTGCGATAGGGTGGTGTTGGTCAGGGTGCTCGCCCTAGCTTGGGCTCGGCCCAATGGCAGAATCTCAGGCCCCTCCTCTGCCTCCACCTCCTTGTCCTCCTGAAATCGAGGCCTTCAAGCTTTTGATTGCTTCCCAACCGAAGAAGAAGAAATAACTTGCCTCCAAATTTGTCAAGAAATTGGATGAGATCCCCTCTGTGGCTCTCCTGCATACGGGTCTAATGAAAGTGGCCCTTTCCTTGCAGACCGAGCATTGGTTGGACAGTTCATGGGCTTATGGAATTCACCAAAAACTATGGAAGCCTGGATCACTCAAAACTAGAAGCCCCTCATTACAAACAACGTCACCTCATACTTCTTGGGGCAGGGTTTCTTCCTGTTTGAATTCAACAAAAAGGAGGATAAGGACTTGATTTTCAAAAACAGACCCTATTTCATGGGTCCTCAAGGACTACACTTAAATCACTGGACTCTAGACTTCAACCCCTTAGAGGTTGTTCCATCTGCCGTTCCAGTCTGGCTCAGGCTCCCAAACTTGCCATTGTACTGCTGGAACTGGGAATCAATGCAGCAAATCGGCAACACCCTTGGAAAATTCATAGACAAAGCAAACAACAAAGACCAATACGACTGTGCTAGAATCTGCATGTAGGTTGATCTCGAAGTTAGGCTGCCAGAAGCCATTAAGCTAACGTTAGGGAACTGGTCCCATCTGCAGAATGAACAATTATTGTTCAAATGTCGCGGATTCCATGAGTATTACCACTTTGCCAAGAATTATCCCAAAAATGTAGGCCCAAAAAAGGAGGAAGAATAAGGATGGAAGCAAGCCAAGAAATCTAGAACGAGCCTTAGGCCAGGGCCAATCAGACAAGGAATGGAGAAAGGAAAGGGAAGTTCAGCACCCATGGGGAGTATTCCTAAAGCCAAACCCACCTAGAAAGTTCAAGAGAACGGCTTTGCAGCCTTGAGCTCAGAGATATAGGTGTTACACTGAAAATTGTCATCCTGACATTCTGCCATGTGTATGAGCTCATTATTACTCATACTTCCCCCTTTTTCAAGTCTAACATATCAGTTCCTCATGTCAAGCCTTGAAAATCAGAAAAATTCCTAAAAGTCTCCTAAACTTTGGTGTCGCACTTTCTGGCTATCTTGCCTGCGGTCCCGCACCCAATGTTCAGCTTTCCTGCGTTCCTGAACGCACTTTATCTTTGTTTTAGGTGCGGACCCCTGTAAGATTAAAAAGGCGCAAGTAAATCCCAAAAAGCTCAATTAAAGTAAATTCTGGAAGCTTCTAGAATGGATTTTGCGGTGGCAGAACCGCTCTTGTAAGGTGCATGAATCCCTTACCTTATGGAGCTAACCCCTTGATGTGAGGAGCTTATCCATTTGAAGGAGGATTCTATCCCTTCATACTTGGAACAGAAAACCTCCTCTTTTCCACTATAAAAAGAGGCATTGGTAGCCTCAAAGGGAGTTGAAGCTTAAGAATATTTTGAGGTTAAGTGCTATTGAGATTTAGACTCAGTTAACTAAGAATTTTGTGAGGAGAGATTACATACCTCTAATTGTCTTGGTTGGAGGAGTGTAGAGCTTATCAAAGTAAAAGAGACTCCTGCTTCGGCCCCGGAAAGTCCTGTGCAACATCAAGGCTCAGGTTGTAAGGATTTTCTTCTTTTTGAAATTAATAAAAATATACTCATTTTTCTCAATAAGCTTTCAATCAATGGTTTATTTCATAGATTCCTTGATCACTATGATAAGCATGGTTTATGATGATTTCTATACAGGTGCTATGTAATACTTTTCTTGTTTGTGACTGCAGGTTTACGAGGAAATCTCCTTCAAGCGCGCGAGGGACAACAACGACTTCAAACAAGCACTGGACATACGGTAAGTCTTTTACACCTCTATAGAGCTTTTTGTAAACCTTACATGCTTAGAGAAAGATTAGTACGTTTGGCTGTTTGTTGCTAGATACTTTTAGTACTAGGGAGATCGGTCTTGTCCACAAGACGGATTAATCCATACAACAAG
Source organism: Pinus albicaulis (assembly GCA_034641835.2). NCBI lineage: Eukaryota > Viridiplantae > Streptophyta > Pinopsida > Pinales > Pinaceae > Pinus > Pinus albicaulis. The sequence continues at coordinate 452,025,957 of CM076569.1, read as the reverse complement.
AGGAAGTCTAAGAAATTGATCCACAGGACGTGCAAAAGGATCTCCATGTGCAGGAAACCCTAGAACCACTAAAGATTGGTGATTATCTTAGAGAAACCTCGAAAGAGAAAGAGCCTGTCTCCGAGGGGAAAGATCTGGATTCAGAGGAGTCGGAGGAAGAAGGAGAAATTGGGGATTCCCAAAATTCGGTCAGAAGATCGACCAATGGATGGAAATCCTCCAGGGAAAAGAGAGAGTAAGAAACCTACAAGGAGAAGTTGCAGGGGAACCAACCGACCCTAGAAAATATGTTTGCAAAAAACCCTAAAGCATACAGAAATCAAAGCTAGGGCTCTAAGGGAGCCCTCTCAGCTCAAAAAAGGAAGTAATGAAGATCGTCTCCTGGAACTGCAGAGGGATGGGGAGCAACCTAAAATAAGAAGCAATGATTAGTCTAGTAAGGTTGGAAAGGCCTAACATTCTTCTCATCTAGGAGACCAAAATCGAGGAAAGGGTCTTTCTCCATAAAACCAAATAGTTTTGGGGAAAAGGAGGAGGAATCACAGTCTCGTCTAGAGGTGCCTCAAGAGGGCTGGGAATTCTATGGGACGAGACATGCTTTGGGAAAATTCTGGTTAAAATCAACTCAAACTAGATTTTTGCTCATTTTTTTCATCTTCATACCAAAGAGACAGTGAATCTTTTCAATATTTATGCTCCGGTCATCTTGGGAGACAAAAAAACCTACTGGGAATCCATTAGGGACCTAGCAAATGAGATTCAGATGGATAACGTCATTCTCACTGGAGACAGAAACATTACTTTAAGCCAAGGGGAGAAGCGAGGGGGCATCATTGTAAGGGATCCAGCCAGAGAATGGGTGGAAGAACTTATTTAGGACTGGGATCTATTGGACATCAAGCCACCCAAGGGAAAATATACATGGACCAATAGAAGAAAGGATCTGGGCCACATTGCTACAAGGTTAGATCACTTTCTCATCCAGAGTTCCTTCGTAATTTTAAGTCTTGTTGTCAGTTCTTCTATTCTTTCTTCATCAGTCTCCGATCACAAGCCCATTAGGCTTGAGATGAGGCCGCATATGAATTTGGGGCCTATTCCCTTCCGTTTTAGTGCTCTCTGGGTGTAGCAACTCAACTTTTTGGATAGAGTTGAGGAAGTCTGGAAACACCCTGTCAGTGGATCCCCCTTCTTTGTGGGGGAAGAAAAGTTGAGGAGAGTGAAGAGGGACCTCAAAAGCTAGGCTAAAGCCCTCCCTTCTCCGACTGAGTCAAGGCGGGCTGCCCAGGTCTATTTGGAGAGTCATAAAAAACAAATGGAAGATATGAACATCTCGAAGGACATTTTAACCCTCGAAGAGGAGCTCCAAGCTAATCTTCATAAGGCTTGCATCCGGGAGGAGGAATTTTGGAGACTTAAATCTCGTAGTCTGTGGCTACAAGCTAGGGACAGGAATACCTCCTTCTTTCATAAGCAGACTCAAGCCAGAAGAAACTTTAATTCTATAGTGGATATAACCTCAGGAGAACAATCCTTCTCTGACTTTGCCAGCATAAAAAAAGCTGCCCATCAGCATTTCAAAGAATTGTACATAGAGGATAAGCAAGCAAGTCTCAGCTCCAACCTACCTGAGTTGGTCCCTCTAAAGGTTAATTCCCAAATGAACGCTATGCTGACTGCTTCTGTCACCGTCAATGAAATCAAGTAGGCCCTTGATGAAATGGATCCGGACAAGGCTCCTGGGCCAGATGGGTTCACTACTTGATTCATTAAAACTTATTGGAACATTGTCAAAAAGGATCTCTACAAAATGATCTTAAAGTCTCAGACCTTCCACAAGCTTGGGGGTAGCACCAACTCGAAATTCTTGGCCCTTATACCTAAAGAGAAGGGTGCCAGTTCTTTCAACGGATTCACGCCAATTTCCCTCTGCAACATTGGATACAAGCTCATCACTAAAGTCATGGCTAACAGACTGAAAGGCCTTCTTCCGAAAATCATTCCTGACAATCAAGGGGGATTTGTCAAAGGTAGGCAGATAACTAATAACTTCATTCTTGTTCAGGAAGCGATCCATTCAAGCATCGAAAGACGAGAAAAAGGCATGGCTGTCAAGATGGACCTAGCTAGTGCATTTGACAGAGTTAGGCACAATTTTCTCTTTGGGGTTATGCATCAATTTGGGTTTGACTGCTGCTCTATAAGCTGGGTCAAGGCCTGCATTGCGGAACCATGAATTTCTCCACTTGTCAACGGGCATGCCGCTGACTTATTAAGGGCGAGTTGTGGGATAAAGCATGGATGCCCTCTATCCGCTCTTCTATTTTTCATTCAAGCCTTTATCCTCAGTTTTATGCTGGAGAAAAGACAAATCGAGCAAGAGCTTATGGGTCTTAGGATTGCCAAGGGAGTCAGAGACATAAATCATGCTCTCTTTGCTGATGATTCCATCCTCCGGGAGGGTGCTTTCGCCATCTCGGCCTCCCGCTTCAAGCTGGAGCTGGATCGCTACTTCCTCGATTCTGGGAGTGAACTTAACACAAGAAAATGATTCATTTATGCTTTGAACCTCACTGGCCTCGAGCTAATCCCGATCACTAGGATTTTGGGTTTGAAAGGCTCCACGAAATGGGTGTCTTTTAAGTATCTTGGGCTGTCGATTTTTCAAGGATGCCCGATTGGGAGGGACTGGTACCCCTTGCTGGACAAATTCAAGCTCAAAATGCAAGCCTGGGGCACGTCGTGGTTCAATCCGGTAGGTAAGACTATTCTCATTAAGTTAGTCCTTAATAGTCTTCCAATATTTTAGATGTCTGTTCTATTGGCTCCGGTGGGTATTCTTCACAAGATGGAGCAATCCATTCGCTCTTTTTCTAGAAGGGAGGGAAGAATAATGCTAAGAGAATTCCATTGATCAGTTGGGATAAGATCGCTATGCTGCTGCTGGAAGGTGGCCTTCACACAAAAGATCTTATGGAGCACAATATCGCTCTGGGGGCCAAGATATTATGGCATAAGGTAGCAAGGAATCCGAGATGGGCACAAATTTATTTGTGGAAAAAAAAAAGCTTTGGAAAGCGTCTTCGCAGCCTGGAAAACTTCCAATCTAATCGACAGTGCTCCCTGATCCATAAACTGTGTAAGCGTGCTCTCCCGCTATTGCATGACCACTTGTTTTGGATTCCAGGCAATGGGAAGAATATCAGCCCGTGGGAGGATAGGATCATGAATGCAGAGGCAATCAGGGAGGATCCTGAGTTGCTAGAGCTAAAAACGTGGATGATTGCAGATGGTCAATGCACAATGCGGGACATTTCAAAATAGGATAGCAACAACGAGGCAGGGTGGCAGAAGATAGAGATTCCTACTCATCTGGAGCAAGCATGGGCCAAATTCATGGTAGCGCTGGCTGTTAAAGCCCCCCTAAATGCAAGAAAAAAAGACAAAAGGGCTTGGGGTTCCTCGAAGGGATGTTATTCCGCAACAAAAGGCTACAGGTGTCTTAAAGCCATTCCCACTATCCCCCACAACCCTGTGATTTGGAAAGGGATTTGGAAGGTTAAAAGCATTCCGAAGATTGATATGTTCACCTGGAAGTTGGGGCACAATAGTATCCTCACAGCTGAAAACCTGCAGCGTTGTGGATTCCACGACCCCTGTTGGTGCCCGCTCTGTCAACAACAGGAGGAAAATTCGATCCACATCTTTCTCGAGTGCCTCTTCACTCGAGACATTTGGAATGAAATCTCGCTAATTTGGAACAACATCCCATCCTCTCAACCAACATCACGGGTATACTGTCTAATTGGGGAGGCCTGTTTCCTAAGTCCTTCCTCGGGAGAGGCTGGCCATATGAGGGGTGGATGATTATCGCTAAGCTCATTTGCTGGAAGATTTGGCTTGAAAGAAACAATCAAATATTTTAAGAGAGGGCCCTAAAACAACAACAAATTGGTGTGAAAATTAGAAGCTTATTTAAAGAAATAATGCAGACCAAGGTGAACTAGAAGCGGGCTGGTATCTTAAGTCAGCAAGGTAGGGAGTTGTGCCTGCAGCTGGGGCTAAACCTTCCCACTGGGAAAAATATGGAGAAGTGCAAAGAAGAATGGAAAATCAAATTAGAGGATGAGGACTTTGACAAATGGAGAAGCAACACATATATCCACACTATGTTTTTTGACAGTGCAGCAAAGGGGAATCCGAGGAAGGCTGGAGGCGAAGGAATTATCCACTGCCCTTCAGGCCAAATCATCTCCCACTTCGCCTGGGTTTTGGGGCTTACTTAGAACAATCAAGCAGAAGACTTGGCTCTCCTCCAAGGCTTGAAACAACTGCAAAAAAATGAAATCAAGGATGCTCGAGTCATTGGTGATTGACAAAGCCTCATTGGCTTGATTGTGACAAAATCGGTCCCTAAAGATATCTGCTTGTAGCGCTCATATCAATAAGCTGATCGTGTCCTTTGACAGACTTCAGTTCTTTCATGTCCTTCGGAAAAATAACAAAGACGCAGATCTTGAAGCCAACATTGCTGTCTCTTTACAAGCAGGATATCTCCTCTGTGAAGAGGGGAATTCATGGGATCCTCTGCCTTAGCCGAACCCTCTCCTTTGTCATGTATTTTTGTCTCTTGCTGCAACAATTTGTTTGTATTAGAAGGTTTTATAGTCTTTGGGAAATTTTTAGATTGACTGTAAGAAGCAGAGTAGGTGAATTTTTCTTTATTGAAAACCCCCCTAGACATTGGGTATCCATATGTAATACCTCCAAACATAAGCCTCAGACCTTTTGAATCAATATAAAAATAACCGTTTCTATTAAAAAAAAATCCTTAATTTGCGCTCCTTCACTCGAACTCCTCTCTCTTCACAAACTCTCTCTGGAACTTAAAAGTAATAGATTATGTGTTTAAAACATATTATTTTGAGTTTCCTCTCTCTCCATAAATTCATTCTGAAATTTAGAGTGGTAGATTCTGTGTTACAACATATCATTGTGGGTTTGTTTTGCATTTCTTATTTTCCATTCAGATATTAGTAGTTAATGGAATTGTAGAGTATTTAATTATACCAGATTGTTAAGGGTTTTAAAGGATTAGTTTCCAAAGGGATTGAATGAAGACCACTTGATATAATTACTTTGCGACACATTTCTAAAAATGTTTTAAGCACCGATTCATTTCCACAGCCAAGGAATTGTCTCTTAAGATACAACAGTGTTCATCAAACTCCTTGAATGATGATTCCGTTAGACTCTGTCTTTCCAGTAAACACTCACTGTTCTGACTGCAAAGTGGTATATTGAATTATCAAGAGTTTCTTTCGATAACTTCACAACTTTAGCAACCACTTTTATAAACCACTTCCAGTTACCCATTAGATGTGAAACTGGAATGGAAATTTTGACCAACTTTAAACAGACGACTACTACTCACATATCAAATCACATTCATGAGTGGCATCATCGTCGTTGAATGGTTAAAAACATTTGTTCTATACAAGCTTTTAACTGAGTGGTTTATAAAGTCATTGTTGTCATCTGTCAGCGAGGATGTGGCCAAAGGTGGTGTTGTCATTGAAGAGCAAGTAATTTCTCGTGCCCAGTATCTGGATTTGATTTATACTCAGTCTGGAATGCTCTATGAAAATATTTTGAATGCACCACGACTGACTTTTATTGTTCCTCCTTCTCCATCTGTTAAGGACATTCATGCCAGTGACGGTGTGATTGGTTCTGCTGGAACTCAGCCAACAAGTCGACCATCTGTTTCTACACTTGATGTGTCCAATAAAACCCCTATTGCATCTAATCTTGCGTCTTCTTCCAAAATACATGTCGTGTCATCTAACAAAGGAAAAAGTGACAAGCAACCCAGAAGTAAGAAGAAACATAATTCACCCTAGCAGGAAAAATCATTTGATACACCTGGTACTTCTCGAAAGCCTCGTTACCCTTGTTTGATATGTAATGAGGAGCATTTTACACGAGATTGTCCTCATCGCTCAAAAGTCTCAAAATTTTTTAAGACCTCTACCGCATCTGCGATGTTGACAAACCCTTTTCCGAACTCGGAAACACATATGGTTGCTACGGATCCCGTTTCTAGTTAAAAAGTGCTTATGTTATCTTCTAGTAAGCCCAAAAATGATGTTTTGGTGTCCACTCAAAGTAAATATTACATTAATCCTCTTCCGTCGTCGAATGGTCAGGCTACAGATCAACCTACTACTTCGACTTCGACTTTGTATGATTCAATTTTGCCGCCTATTATTCTAGAGTTAACAATAAAGCCGCCAAAGGGAGTCGTTTATAAATCAAATTTCAACCCTCGAGTTCATGCAACTCAAAATTATAACATAGTCAAAGATCTAGCTCAGTCAACTTATATTATGTCAACTTTTTAGGTTCTTCAGAATTGTCCCTTCCAAGAGCACGCTTTGTTGTCAGTAATTGGTGGAATCGATCCGACAGATTCTAACCTTGTAGTCTTTAAACATGCGGGCTATGTGCCACAATTGCCAACACAATTAGCATTTTTTATCCAATTAATTGTCTTGAATCACCTCATTCATCGGACTATTATTGATGAAGGTGCATATACTTATATCATGTTTATGATTTGTTGGAATTCACTTAGCTCGCTGACTTTATCACAATCACCTACAACGTTGAAATCTTTTGACAGTCGTACATATAAGCCTTGTGGAATTCTTAGTAACCTGCAAGTCGAACTAGGGGAAAAACTGTTACTATTGAAGTTGAGGTCGTTGACAGACCCCTTGACTACAATATCTTACTTGGAAGACCATGGGTTTACGCTATGGCTGCGGTTGTATCTACTTACTTCTGCATGGTTGTCTTCCCTCACAAGGGCGACATCACAGTCATCGATCAACTCGCCTTCTTTGCCTCTGGTTCTCAGGCAACTGGAAGTGTTGCATTTGTTCATAGACCCCCGCAATCTCTTTAGAACATTAGTGTAGGACTCTTTAATGATTCTTCCCTAATGGGCACCTTTTCGTTACGGTAGCCTGCGACATCGACATAAATTGCAAAAATAGAAACCTGCAATACGATATCTTCCACTTCATCTGATTTATGGAAGGTTCCCAGTGATTTCGAAATAGATGGGCTGGGTGAAACTATGTTGCTAATTCCAATCAAGCTCGCATAGCAATAAATAATTTTGGCTTATGCGGCCAATCCCATGAGGAAAGTTCTTTTACCGTGTCAACCTCGTTAAAAAATGAATCAGGTTTCCATGAGGAAAGTTCTTTTACTGTGTCAACCTTGTTAAAAAATGAATCAGGTTTCCATGAGGAAAGTTCTTTTACTGTGTCAACCTCATTAAAAAATGAATCAAGTTTCCATGAGGAAATTTATTTTACTGTGTCAAGCTCATTAAAAAATGAATCTGGTTTCCATGAGGAAAGTTCTTTTACTTCGTTAAAAAATGAATCAGGCTTCCATGAGGAAATTTATTTTCCTGTGTCAACCTCGTTAAAAAATGAACCAAGTTTCAATGAGGATAGTTCTTTTATTGTGTCAACCTCGTTAAAAATGAAACAGGTTACTAAAAGCAAAGTTTTTCTTTGTTTCAAGCTTGTATAAAAATGAAACAAACCTATCTCAAGCACAATTTCCTTTGTTTCAAGCTTGTGTAAAAATGAAACCACTTTCAAGCATAATTTTCCTTTGTTTAAAGCTTGTATTAAAATGAAACTATCTCGAGTCATTTTGAGTTATTATTTTCAAGACTCGTTAAACTCATGAAAATCCTGAGATGATTTTGCTATCTTTTGTTGAAAGTTGCAACAAGAAACAATGAAATTTGCATCCGGAAACAACATTGTTGATCCTAGTGAAAATTAAGCACCTACACTAGGTGGGGCCCACACAGGCTATTTTTAGGTCATATGTCTATTTTAGAATGTTGAGAAAAGTCTATTTATAGCAGGAGTCTATTCATATATGGTTGAGAAATTTATATTTATGGATGGGCGTCTATTTTTGGAATGCATGTGCGAAGTCTGTTCGTGGATTACATGTCTAAAAATATAATGCATGTCGATTATTATTATCTCTTAATAATAATTAGACAATAAATAATAATCTATTCTCTTAAATCACTTGATTTCAGTTAACTAATGTGGAAAACCAGTTGACAGAAGGAATTTCGAGTTCTAAGGTTTTTTGGTGGGACATGCAAGTGGACTTCGTTGTAACTAAGTGATACAAAGTTGTAACAGAGTTGGATGTGTAGTTATGTGAGTTGTAAAGTAGTTTAACTCAATTAAGTGAGTTAAAATCAGTTGGGCTAGTTGTAACTAAAGATACACTAGTGAGAGATCAGGGAATTAAATATTAAATTAATTCACATGGAGTGATCTCAAATGCAATTGAAGATTCACCACTGTTAACTACATGCATGTCAGATCCAGTGGATACCCAGTTGAGAGGTAGGTGAAAGGGACATATGACTATCGGTTTTACTATATTAGGTTGCACCCTTGCAAGCTAAACACACATTGGAGATGCCTATGAGTATTGCGCAGTCAAGGAAAGGATAGAATTAATCATTCATAGGTTCTTGACCATCAGGGATTGCACAGTCAAGGAAAGGCTAGAATTAATCATTCATAGGTTCTTAACCATCAGGGATTGCGCAGTGGAGGCAGGCTATCAGGAGGCAGTAAGTTGGTGCATGTGTGAGCCAATTTTTGTATGACAATGTGAGACGATTGTATATTGTACTAAGAGCTCTTGGAGTAGAGTTTTGTATGATATTGTTTCATGATCCATGATATATACATAATATATGATAGTGGGGTTTCTATCTTTATGCTTTCCTGATAAACATATGTGTTATGTGTGAACGATATTTCTTCATGTGTTTGCAATTGGCGATTAAATTTCTGCAAGAATTTAAGTAGAAGGATTCTGTATTTAATAGTGGCATATAATTGTTAGATCAAGAGAATTTGGAAACAGATAATTTTCTTAAAATTTCTACATGGTATCGGAGCAAAGAAGACTGTGATTTTGAAGCAGTAGTTGAGTTTGTTGGTGGAAACAATTCGAATTTGCTGTAAGAATTTCTTGGTGCGACATTTGAGTAAACATCAAAATGGATTTCAATGGTTTGCGGTTAGAGTATGCACTCGAGGGCAACTCGAACTACATTGCATGGAAGGACAGGAAGGCGGTTCTTGAAGATAATGGCTTGAAGGAATTCATCAACAGTGATGTTCCTAAGCCCACTTCGACGGATGCTGCATTACTTGACGCATGGAAAAAGAAAGTAGTAAGGGCGAGGAGGATTTTGTTGGAAGGTGTACAAGACCACATTATCTGAAGCCTTCATGGGAAAGCCACTCCATATGCTATGTGGAAGGCTTTGACGGATCTTTTCCAAAGCAACAACGACCATAGGAAATTGGCACTGAAGGATAAACTCATAAATATCAAGATGGAAAAGAACGACACTATTCCGATATACTTAACAAAGTTTGTCAAATGCAGGGATGAGCTTGGGAGTGTAGGAGTAAGTGTTTCTGATGATGATTTGGTGAGCTTAGGTTTCTTGGGACTTCCTAAGAGTTGGCACAATTATGAAGACTCTGTCAATGGATGGGAAAAACTGCCGGATTGGGAATGACTGTGGTCGGATCTAGTGCAGGAGGAGTTCAGGCGGAACACCAGATATCGCTCTTCATCAAAGCTTGATGATGAAGAGGATTGTGCTTTGGCTTCCAAGGCAAATAAGGGGAAGGGGAAGAAATTCCATTCTAAATCTAAGGCCGGTGAAGATGGCAAGGAGCACAACATGTCCAAAGTGAAGTGTTTTCACTGTCATGAGTATGGACATATTGCCACAAATTGTTCACATAATAAGAAGAACAAGATGGCTGCTGAAGCTGCAGCTGGTGAGGCCCTTGCCTTGAAATTTTAGCTTGAATTCTCATTGATCACATGCATGGTGTCAAGTGCATTGGGATCGGGGTGGTACTTGGATAGTGGTGCTTCCTTTCACATGACGGGAGATAAGAAACTCTCCAGTGACTTGGTGGAGAAAGATCTCTAGATGCATATTGAGTTGGGTGACGATGGACGATAAAGTGCGACTGGCATTGGCACCATTACCTTTCAGAGGGATTCAGGTAAACTCTTTCATTTAAAAGATGTTATGCATATTCCAGGTTTGAAGAAAAATTTAGTCTCATTACAATGTTAGAGGATAGAGGCTATGATGTTGTCTTTAGTGAAGGAAAAAATTTCCCGCGACACAAAGCAACAGGGCAAGCCAAGAAGGTTTGGATTCGAGTTAAGAATATCTACAAACTTGATGTAGATGGGATTTCTACTAAGCTTCCTACTGTTGGGAAGTGTGAGAAAGTCATGCAATTTATGCTTGAGAGGGAGCAAGATTTGCATGCAGGTAATAGTGAACCTCGAGGTGTGGAGCAACCATAAGATGAGGATCATTGAGTGGGATCAACCACTCATGCAGAGAAATTTTGTGCCAGATGGGCAGAGGGAGTGCATGCAGCTATACCACCAGGTGAGAGGTGGGGTGACGTGCATGGATAATGCTAAGAAGGAATTTATGGGCAGGATTCATTGAGATGGTCTAGATCTCATGAATTGAACTTAGCTGCAAGGAGCCCACAAAGCAGCAGTAGCAAGATCAGTTGGATTGATGCAGTCAAATGTCGAGAGGACATGAAATCAAAGTGACAGTGTTGGATATTGGAGCACGGATCATAGTTGACAGCAAGTGCAGAGTGCATGGATGTAGAGGTCAACATCACAGTGGTTCCTAAATAAATGTGTAGTTGGTACCAGCAAAAGTCAGAATACTTTGATGACCGATGCATTATACTGATTCATTTGTTTGGAGGCTATTCAGTTTCAGAAGTGTTGCATGCAAAGGTTGCATGTGCGATAAACACTAGCGAAGTGTTGCATGCAAGAGTTTCATGTGCGAGAAACACTAGAGAAGTGTTGCATACAAGGTTGCAGGGCGCATGCATGGAGTTGCATGGCGCATGCAAAGGTTGTAGGGCGAATGCATGGAGTTGCATGGCGCATGCAAAGGTTGCAGGGCGAATGCATGGAGTTGCATGTCGCATGCAAAGACATACCTTTCTTGTTGAGAGGGAGTGTTGAAAGTTGCAACAAGAAATAGTGAAATTGGCATCCAGAAACAACATCCTTGATCCTAGTGAAAATTAAGCACCTACACTAGGTGGGGCCCACACAGGCTATTTTTAGGTGATATGTATATTTTTAGAATGTTGAGCAAAGTCTATTTATAGTAGGAGTCTATTTATAGATGGTTGAGCAAATTATATTTATGGATGGGCACCTATTTTTGGAATGCATGTGCGAAGTCTTTTCGTGGATTGCATGACTAAAAATAGAATGCATGTCGATTATTATTATCTCTTAATAACAATTAGACAATAAATAATAATCTATTTTCTTGAAGCACTTGATTTCAGTTAATTGATGTGGAAAATTAGTTGAATGAAGGAATTTCGATTTCTAAGGTTTGTTGGTGGGACATGCAAGTGGACTTCATTGTAACTGAGTGATACAAAGTTGTAACAGAGTTGGATGTGTAGTTATGTGAGTTGTAAAGTAGTTAAACTCAGTTAAGTGAGTTAAACTTAGTTGTGCTAGTTGTACCTAGTTGTATCTAAAGATACACCAGTGAGAGATAAGTGAATTAAGTATTAAATTAATTCACATGGAGTGATCTCACATGCAACTGAATATTTACTACTGTTAACTACATGCATGTCAGATCCAGTGGAGACCTAGTTGAGAGGTAGGTGAAAGGGACATATGACTATCAATTTTACTATATTGGGTTGCGCTCTTGCAAGCTAAACACATATTGGAGATGCCTATGAGTATTACGCAGCCAAGGCAAGGCTAGAATTAATCATTCAGAGGTTCTTGACCGTCAGGGATTGCGCAGTGGAGGCAGGATGTCAGGAGGCAGTTAATTGGTGCATGTGTGAGCCAATTTTTGTATGATAGTGTGAGACGATTGTATATTGTACTGAGAGATCTTGGAGTAGAGTTTTGTATGAGATTGTTCCATGATCCATGATATATACATAATATATGATAATGGGGTTTTTAGCTTTATTCTTTCCCAGTAAACATCTGTGTTATGTGTGAATGATATTTCTTCATGTGTTTGCAATTGGCGATTAAATTTCCACAAGAATTTAAGTAGAAGGATTTTGTATTTAACAGTGGCATATAATTGTTAGATCAAGAGAATCCGACAATACATAATTTTATTAAAATATCTACATATTTCATGCTCGTAAAACACATGAAAATGTCGATTTCTTTCCGTCTTTTCTTACTCGTAAATTAAATTGAAATTCGGCCACAAAGCACACTTTTATCTCCTTTTCGAGCTCTGCTAAACATAAAAAAAGGAACCCCCCTGGAGTCCTCTTTCAGCTCTTTTCAGACTCCCAAAACATGAAAACATTGCCAAGCACTTGTCCTTTTGAGCTTGTAAAAGGAATTGAAACGACATCTACTCAGTATAAGTTTAACCCTTTTCCAGACTGGGATAGATTATTTATGAAAAAGGAACACCCTAGTCGAACATGGCTAGGAGGTTCTCTCAGGTATTATTTTACGCTTTTTCGCATATGAGGGTCAAATTTGCAAAAATAACTTGCGGATTTTTTAATTTCGTCCCTTTTTTCAAACTCTCTAAACATGAAAAAGTACTGAACTTTCACTATCGCTAGACTCATTAAAACATCAAATAGCAACGGACTTGTCCATCATGACAATATCGAGTTTCACTTTCGCTAGACTCGTTAAAACATCACATAGCGATGCATTCACCTGAAGGGTAGAATTATACATCAAGCATATGTTATCCTCCTCAAGATTGTTAAAAAATAAAGAGGTATTGGTCAACAATGACTGGGGAAAATGGGAAAGGGATAAATCACTTTATGGTAGCAAGTCGCTCTTGAACATGACACTCATTCACTTCATCTTCGTGGATTTTGGGTTGGGTTATCTTCTTGATGGTCTATCATACCTATGGTCTATCACACCATCCATCACTTTGGTTTTAGGTCAATGCTACCAATTCATTCAGTGTCGTCGATATGTTCAAGAGAAGTCACTCTGTAATTCCTCATCCTTTGCAATACTCATAAACCTTCATTTCATGACCGCCATACCTGAACATTGCTTCATCAGTTACATTTTGCCTCTAAAATTGTTACTTCCGTTTCGTGTCGTTGATGGGGGATACATAAAGGCCCTCTTGCGACGAGTCGCTTCCTGTCGACATTAGCTCATCATCCAAGAAGATGACTTAGAAACACCCTTCCAGTACCTTGAAGCTTGCATACATCAATGGCAAGGTTCTTGCTTTTGACGACAGGTTTACATCGCTGGCCTTTGACCAGAAGACTTTGCATGGTGTCCAACATCAAATCATCTATTCACACCATGAAGACAATACTGCAGTACCTTGAGAGCCATTATCATCATCAGTGGTTTCTCTCACGTCTGTTAATGGCTTACATCATTGGCTGGTAATCAGATGATGTATTCCCATGTTCGACTTCAGATCACATATTCACATGGTTAGATTCATACTTGAGTGATCGAGTGAACGAGATAGAAGACCCCAGATCAAGTTTCATCCATCCGAGCAACGATTTCAGGAGTAGTACTACATCATTCGTACAATGGATTTACACAGATGGTCATACCATCATGGGTCTATATATGTAGACGAATTTATGATGATATGATAGTTTATGTGATGAGTATGGGTATGCCTCCCTCAACAATTCATGTCCAAGATGAAAAGAATATCATGATGTAATGTATTGTAATTGATGCAGGTCACCGTCCGCTTCAGATCCTACTCATCACATCGTAAAGCATATAACTCAATATTATAAGTTTTTACTTCATGCTTTAGGGGGCAGTTACTATAGGTCAATTTGGGCATCACTCCTGAAACTCATATCATTACAAATTAGGGTCTATCATACTCTAAACCAGTTACTACTTGCCTTAAACAAGTCATCCCATTGTTGATTTTCATCCATGAAAGTTTCATTTCTTGAAGTCCAATTGAAATGCTCCATTGAGCCATCAACACACCCCTAGATTGTAGTAAGTTATTTGCAGAGAATTTACTCCAATGTAATGCAATGTTGTAGAGCATCTAGGCCCACTTGACAGTGCGTTGGTCGACTGGGAGTGAATTGTTCAAAGGATTCCGGGAATCTTCCCACTTTCTAGTGACTTGATCTAGAAGTTGTTCCAGCTATCATACTATCTGATAACTTCGAATATGAACACCATGAAGCCATTAAATCACTTATCCTGCTATTCCAATAAACAATGAAACTTCTTCATCCATTTATGGAAAAACCATTCAATGACAAATTAATGCCAAACTAAATTCATTTCTTATAAATTGAGCATCGACCATAGTGCATAAGGGAGCAAGAATTTGAATTTTTAGAGTTATGCTGGTAAGATCCCAGCTCTTTGAGGTATTGTTTGCATGTAATGTTATGCTGCTTGAGTGATGTTGTTGATGTGATGAGGATAGGACTGAAGCTGGAGCGAGTTGAAATCGAATCGATCCAACTGATTGTAACTTCTCCTTCTACCTTATAATAAAGAGATTTGTTCCTTTTCTGATACATGTGTTCATGATTTTATACGTGTATTTTCAAATGAAATTGATTTAGTTTGATTAATATGAATATATCATATGCCTTTATGTCATTTCCTTTCTTCTATTAGCCATTGCAGATACCAATCAAGCGAGGTCAGTTCGATTGAGAGCGGCGGAAGTGACAAAAAGGAGATGAAGAATAATGAAGGATCACAAGTAGGTGTTCTTCTTTTATCTAATAACCTATGGAAAAGGTCAAGTGTCTTTCATCTTTTTTTCTAAGTGCATCCACCACACTTATGGAAACTTATCTGTCCATAAGTTTGATTTCTGTAAAACAGGTGGAGAAATTGATAACATTCATGCTTGTTTGGTTATTTTGGTTGGTTATGAGTCCCACATTCATGCTTGGAATATGGCACAGGGGTGATTGGCTGAAGAGATATTTGGCTCAGCCAATCTATAGTCGGGTGGAACGTGGAAGTCCCATCATCAGTCTGTTTTAATATTCAATAATGAAGAGCTCATTCCTTTGGTATTTGGTATGCAAATGTACTAGTTTATGTATGGATTTATTGTTGTTGTATCCATTGTATTTATGTGGTTATTGTGTTGATTATAAGCATGTATTTAATCAGTGATGATGTATGGATATATCCATGTTTTTACTTGTAAACGAACGCACAATGTATTTATGGTAAAATAGATTGTATTGCAGCTAATTATGTAAGGGATCAATGCTTCTTAGCGATTCCTAGAATCTCAGGGATAATTTTAAGGATGGAAAATTATGTTGAAGTTTAAAACGTTGGCGAATTTCACTAGTCCCTAACATGTGAACTATAAAATTTTATTGATTTGTTTGTAAAATTATACAAATTTATAATGATTTTATATGTAGTCTGTATATAATGTTGGCTATTTTTAAGGTACAATAATTGTATATTGCAAAATTTGGGCGAATCATTTTTACAAAAAAATGGAAATTGACGAATATTTGTTTTTGAAAAAATCATGGAAAATTAGCCCACCTACGAATATTAGCCCCTAAAATTTTCCATGTCACAGATAAGTATGAGACCCCTTTGCTTAAATTTGTTGTTTACACCTGTAGATTCAAGGTTTGTGACATGTTTGAAAAAATGTCTCTCATGGTTAGGAGGGGTCTAGATGATTTCTTATTGATGTGATTACTTCTATATAATTTTTCTAATGTTATTTATCATCCCCTAAGTTTTCATGAAGTTCTGGGCAGTGACTGGGGCTCTGGGCCTAAAAAGGTGGCTCAAATCCCGAAGTTGAAGGCACAGAACTGGGCATTTGGGGCCATAGCTGTAGGCATGTAGTGTTGTGCTTGGGGCTATAGCCTCCTGGCCGCAGGCATGCAGTCTTATGTCTGCGAATATGGCTCAAAAGGGTCAAATTGTCAGTGTTACCCAACGGTAAGAGGCCTGAAGGTCTGGGTTGCCTCTTGGGGGTGTTGATGTTGTACAAGGTCTTTTGATGTTTGGTTCCACCTCCTTAAGGTCACTTAGGAGGTTTAATATCATTATATTAGCCTCTCATCGCATGTGTTACCCCGGCTGGTCAGTTACTTGGGTAGATGATCAGGGTGAATTTCGCTACCCTTTAAACCAAGACCTTTTATTTCACTTGATGTGTTAGGATTACAATTTATCTAAGCATTAATGAACATAAATTAACATCTTCTTGCAGTAAAGAAGATGAACGTAACAAGCATGAGCAACATAAGACATTGATAATGAAGTTCATCCAAGAGGGACTACATCTCTGGGCCTCAGTGTCAAGATGGTGTAGGCCACTGCGTTAAGTTCTGTAAGGAGTGAATATGTACATGGATGGTGTTTTCTCTATCATACAAGTAAAATCCCCTCACGCAGGAGCAGCTGGACCTCTCCATGAGATGTTCCACTATAGGAACTCTCATTCACAAAAAATACTCCTATGAGTATGACAATAACTCACACATAAAGACTATGAGTATCCTGCCAACATGGAAACAAAGGGATCTCAATTAAACATACATGTGACAATGAGTATCCCGCCAACATGGCAACAAAGGGATCTCAAACATAATACAAATCCATGATAGAAAGTACATCTCACATCCAGAACAAAATAGGATCCCACATCAAACATCAACAGGGATCTGTACAACACAATGCATCTCATAGCAAAGAGACAGAAGTACATGAAATCAACACATCATATACCTCACACTGAAGATTACTGAATCATGAGTCGCTCTGCTGCTGGATCTGAAATCATCATCATGATCGTGGTGTCGAAAGGTGTGAAATTGACTGCTCACTCACTGAATGCTGACACCTGTATCTCCACTTTGAAAAGTGGTCGAAAAATATAAAGCTTAGATGGAAAATCTGAATACACCATCATATTTGTGTCTTCAAATAGTGCAAAATTGACTTTCAAATTTTTGAATTCTAACAAAGTGAAAATCTGGGGAAAAAATGAATCTTTTAGGCTCCCCCTAGATTCCTCAAAGACGCTGCTCCATGGGTGGACTGGAAATCTGCATCTCAAAAGGTGAATCTGACCTTGCAATTGCGTTCCCTATGAAAAACCATGAAAAATGACTGTAAACTTGACTATATTATGACATGGAGAAAAATTACCTCCCCGGGAAAATTTCAAGGATTATGGTTCCACTCCCTGTTTATGGGCTTGCTCATGGTTCCGTTGTAATAAAAAATTCACTGCCTCTATCCGCGTGCGCACTCCTGCTCTGCCTTGGCTTGGTGCACTTGTGAAGAACTGGGTTTAAGTAATAAAATGTGGATGAAATTTCCCAAGAAGCCCGTTGGGCGCGTTGGTTAAAGATCCAAATTATGAGGAAGGGGGTCAAGCGGTCAAACCCCACCCCCTCCTTTTTTAAAATTCTAATTAGTTTTCAAAAACTGTGCATACCTTCCGTTTTCATATTTAATATAAGTGTGGGGGGCTGGGTCCGCATTGGGCGGCTCGCCCCACCACTTTCGCCGTTGTTTGGACAAGTAGCAAGAGGAGGGTTGACGGTGGATTAATAACCCCCGCCACCCACTTTAATCATGGTGGCTGTGATATATGTTGGGCCCACAGGTTATGTGGGCAGCTCCATGGTTTACGCCGATGCTAGTGGGTTCGCTAGGTGGGTTCGATTCCAACCGCCGGCCCCAATAAAATTTTATTTTTTGTTAAGTCCAGTGGAACATTGACCGGGGGTGGTGGGGTTGGTGCCCGCCACCCCAAAAAATTTAATATTTTTTGGTTTTTTTAAAACTAAGTGGGAATTTTCGAATTTTCAAATTTTTTTCCCTAGGATTCATTTTAACGAGGCCACAAATTTTCTCGGAATCTAACTTAAGCTTGGCGAAATCTAGTGGCTAGGAAAGGTCGAATTTTTGCCTTCCTTAAGGCTGCCCAGTCACCAAGTCAACCCATAACTTTGACTGCTCCTAACTTTTGCATACAAGATCAGTTTGACGAATTGTTCACACCGTTGCGATCACGACGACGAGATCTTCAACCTAAAATTGGTTTGAGAGCAATCTCAACAAATTAATTTTGAGCTTCCATAAGCCCACTTTGTCTTGTGTGTGTCTATAGAGCCACCTGGATCAATCCTCCCCACTGAGGAGCTTTTGGTCCTCCAAAAGCATAAACAAGAATTTGCAACTGCTATGCCCTATGTTAGCACCACAAGTGTCCTAAAAATTTCACCCTTCCATCTCCTTCACCTTTGTTCTTCAGAGCCTTAAGTGATGAACTGACACGTGCATCCTCTGCAAACCTATAGTAAAATCTCCTGCAAATACATGCTCAAATTGACCAAATATGACCCAAAACATTTCCATACTTGCCATGAGTTTATAACATGTACTCGGTGGTCAAGTTTACATTGAAATGGAAATCCAACCCCAACTATCATTACAAGACAAGACATCATTTTCGCATTTCTAAGTGATAGCAAACACATCATCACTTTTACATGAAATAAATGCATCACACGATTCATAAACAAGGCCAAAATATAATTATTACTTAAACAAGTGATGGAAAAACACATCATCACTTTTACAGTAAAAAATGAAACTTATGATTTACAAGCACGACCATGACAAGCTAACATATCTGGAAAAAAAATCTAGAAAAACCATCTCTCACTTATCAAAATGAATGGGTTGTCTCCCTTTGGCATGTTTGCTTGTCAAACAGTTTCAACCGGTTCATGCATCGACGCTTTGTCCTTAAGGTGCTGCTCCAGATGGAGCCTCTAACACGTGGCTCTTTAATGGCCACTTCGGTCGCAATGGGTGCAAACGGTCTTTTACTCCAAACCTCCTTAACTGATTTATTTTCCTGCTGGGGAGAATACTTTCCATGTCTCATCCTCCTTTGTGCTGCCATCCTTTTCCAACACTTAGAAAACACATGGTTATGTAAACCACAAAAATGACCCATGCTTTGATGCCATGATTTATGACCATGGTTATCAACATTCTTATAATCAAAATGCACATTGGAATAATGAGATTTATTATACCTTCTCTAGTGGTCTGGTGCGATCATGGTGATGGGAGCTTGCCTCAGCTTTGCGACATTCACTACCATGAAATGATGGTGAAGTGGTCCCATCAATCCTCTTCTCTGAAGAGTTCAAAAATGTCTGTTTTCCTTTGATGTCCTTTGAACATCCTCCTTCAGTGTACCCCAAACCTACATAGCGAGGTCTCTGCACAACCTCCAATGGTTGGCTTATGCCTTGGCCACGAATGCCAAGTCCTCCTCCTTTGTACCACATCTTGGCGAGGAGTCTCATGCCAGTTCCTGTAATGGGTATCTCCACACTTCCAACAGAAATGATATCAGTTGAAGATGAAATTGAAGAGAAATCAACACTGTTTACCTCAGCTGTCGATTTTTACATAGGTGAAGAAAGCTTCTCTAAGCCTTTTTTGCGCTTCACTTCCTCCAAGGCCTCTGTCGCGGCTTGTAGCTGAAGTTGCAATCACTACTTCTCCTCCTTCTCTTCCTATAGGAGCACCTTCAATGCATCATGATCTACTTGAATACTTTCATTGTTGTGCTTCATTTCTTCCCACGCCTCTGTCGTGGCTTGCAACTGAAGCTGCAGTCAATGTTTCTTCTCCTTCTATTCCTGTAGGAGTGTCTTCAATTCGGCGTTCTCTGCTACTTGTTTTTCATAAACCTCGTACAACATGTCTGCTTTCTTAGACACCCTGAGCATGGTCTCATACATGTCCTTGACATTCTCCATGGCTCAACTCAGGAACGTTCAATAGTTCACGCCTGCAATCCAATCAGCAAGAAGACCTGCTCTGATACCTCTTTTTCTGGGTGAATTTCGCTACCCTTTAAACCAAGATCTTTTACTTCAGCTGATGTGTTAGGATTGAAATTTATCAAATCATTAATGAACATAAATGAACATCTGCATGTTGTAAAGAAGATGAACATAACAAGCATGAGCAACAAAATACATTGATAACAGAGTTCGTCCAGGAGGGACTACATCACCGGGCCTCAGTGTCAAGATGGTGTAGGTCACTGCATTAAGTGTTGTAAGGAGTGAAGATGTACATGGATGGTGTAGGTCACTGCATTAAGTGTTGTAAGGAGTGAAGATGTACATGGATGGTGTTTTCTCTATCATAAAAGGAAAATTCCCTAACACAGGAGTGGCTGGACCTCTCCATGAGATGTTCCACTATAGTAACTCTCATTCACAAAAAGGACTCCTATTAGTATGAAAATAACTCACACATAATGACTATGAGTATCCCGCCAACATGGAAACCAAGGGATCTCAATCAAACATACATGTGAAAATGAGTATCCCGCCAACATGGTAGCAAAGGGATCTCAAACATAATACAAATCCATGATAGAAAGTATATCTCACATCAAGAACAAAATAGAATCCCACATCAAACATCAACAAGGATCTATACATCACAATGCATCTCATAGCAAAGAG
Organism: Pinus albicaulis; assembly: GCA_034641835.2. NCBI lineage: Eukaryota > Viridiplantae > Streptophyta > Pinopsida > Pinales > Pinaceae > Pinus > Pinus albicaulis. Next base: position 452,005,240 of record CM076569.1, on the reverse strand, counting down.
ACAAAGAAGTACAGGAAATCAACGCATCATATACCTCACATTGAAGATGACTGAATCATGAGCTGATTTGCTACTGGATCTGAAATCATCATCAAGATCGTGGCGTCGAAAGGTGTGAAATCGACTTCTCACTCACTGAATGCTGACACCTGTATCTCCACTTTGAAAAGTGGCCAAAAAATATAAATGGAAAATGGAAAATCTAAATACATCATCAAATTTTTGTCATCGAATAGTGCAAAATCGACTGTCAAATTTCTGAATTTTGACAAAGTGAAAATTTGGGGCAAAAAGGAATCTTTTATATTCCCCCTAGATTCCTTTAAGATGCTGCTCCATGGGTGGACTGGAAATATGCAACTCAAAAGGCGAATCCTACCTCGTCATTGTGTTCCTTGTGAAAAATTGTGAAAAATGACTGTAAACTTGACTATATTCTGACATGGAGAAAAATTAACTCCCTGGGAAAATTTCAAGGATCATGGTTCCACTCCCTGTTTCTGGGCTTGCTCATGGTTCTGCCTGTAATAAAAAATTCACTGCCTTGATCCGCGTGCATGTTCCTACTTTGCCTTGGCCTGGCACACTTGTGAAGAACTGGGTTTAAGTAATAAAATGTGGACGAACTTTCCCAAGAATCTCGTTGGGCGCGTTGGTTAAAGATCCAAATTATGAGGAAGGGGGTCGGGCGGTCAAACCCCGCCCCCTCCTTTTTTTAAAGTCTAATTATTTTTTTTAAACTATGCATCCTCGCCCTTTTTAAATTTAATATAAGTGTGGGGGGTTGGGTCCACATTGGGCGGCCCACCCCACCACTTCCGCCGTCGTTTGGACAAGTGGCAAGAGGAGGGTCGGTAGTCGGTTAACAACCCCTGCCACCCACTTTAATCATGGTGGCTATGATATATGTTGGGCTCGCAAATTATATGGGTGGCTCCATGGTTTACGTCAGCACTGGTGGACAGGCTGGCGGGTTTGATTCCCACCGTCGACCCATAGAATATGTTATATATATGATATGCATGCTGTTAGATTGTGGGTTGGGTGCGTGGGGTCCGACAGGGTCAAGGCCGCTAGCCCCAGTAAAATTTTATTTTTTGTTAAGTCCTGTGGAACATTGACCGGGGGTGGCGGGGTTGGTGGCCCACCACCCCAAAATTTTTAATATTTTTTAGTTTTTTTAAAACTAAGTGGGCTTTTTCGAATTTTCTAATTTTTTGTCATAGGAGTCATTTTAACGGGGCCACAAATTTTCCCAGAATCTGGCTTGAGCTTGCCGGAATCCAGTGGCTGGGAAAGGTCGAATTTGTGCCTTCCTTAAGGGTGCCTAGTCACCAAGTCAACCCAGAACTTTGACTGCTCCTAACTTTCACATAGATCTCAGTTTGACGAACCGTTCACACCATTACGATCAGGACAATGCGATATTTAAGCTAAAAATGGTTTGAGCTTCCATAAGTTTAATTTTTCCTGTGTGTGTCTCTGGAGCCACCTGGATCAATCCTCTCCACTGAGGAGCTTTTGGTCCTTCAAAAGCATCAACACAAATCTGCAACTGCTATGCACTATGTCTGCACCACAAGCATCCTGAAAAGGTCACCCTTCCATCTCCTTCACCTTTTTTCTTTGGAGCCTTAAGCGATGAACCGAGACGTGCATCCTCTGCAAACCTGTAGTACAATCTCCTGCAAATACATGCTCAAATTGACCAACTACGACCCAAAACATTTCCATACTTGCCAAGAGTTTATAACATGTACTCAGTGGTCAAGTTTACATTGAAATGGAAATCACACCGCAACTATCATTACAAGACAAGACATCATTGTCGCATTTCTAAGTGATAGCAAACACATCATCACTTTTACATGAAATAAATGCATCACACGATTCATAAACAAAGGCCAAAATATCATTGTTGCTTAAAAAAGTGATGGAAAAACACATCATTTTATAGTAAAAATTGCAACATGTGATTTACAAACACGACCATGACAAGCTAACATATCTGGAAAAAAAAATCTAGAAAAACCATCTCTCACTTATCAAAGTGAATGGGTCATCTCCCTGTGGCACTTTTAACGGGGCCACAAATTTTCCCGGAATCTGGTCTGAGATTGTCGAAATCCAGTGGCCAGGAAAGGTCGAATTTGTGCCTTCCTTAAGGTTGCCTAATCACCAAGTCAACCCATAAATTTGACTGCTCCTAACTTTCACATACGAGCTCGGTTTGACGAACTATTCACATCGTTGCGATCAGGACGACGAGATCTTCAACTTGAAACCAGTTTGAGAGCAATCTAAAAACTTTGGTTTTTGTGCTTCCATATGCCCACTTTGTCTTGTGTGTGTCTCTGGAGCCACATGGATCAATAGATGTTGGAGGAGGGTGTTACAGAGGGGTATTAGAGCATGGTTGTGCTCTCCTTGAGTGTTGTTTGGTTATGCTATCTTAGTGTCATATCTAATACCACAGAGTGGTATCAAAGCGTGGTTGCGCTCTCCTTGGGCGGTGTCTGGTTCTTGTACTCTTTGTGTGATATCCGATACCACAGAGTGGTATCAGAGCATGAATCAACCCTCAGACTGAATGGGCATTGTGTTGATCATGCATTTATGTTGGTTTAATATGTGTTTAGTATGCTTGTGATGAATGTGTGTTTGTTGCATTTACATGATGTTGATCATGGTTGTAGTGATGTCTTCATGTGAAGGTTGATGGTGTTGTTGTGGGATGTGTCGTCAAGGTTGTATATGAATTTTTTGTGCTTCTGTATCATTTTTCTAATGTTATTTATCATCCCTTAAGTTTTCATGAAGTTCTAGGCAGTGACCGGGGCTCTGGGCCTAAAAAGGTGGCTCAAATCCCGAAGTTGCAGGCATAAAAATGGGCATTTGGGACCATAGCCACAGGCATGCAGTGTTGTACCTGGGGCAATAACCTCCTGGCCGCAGGCATGCAGTCTTATGTCTGCGGCTAGGGCTCAAAAGGGTCAAATTGTCAATGTGACTGAGGGGTAAGAGGCCCTAAGGGCTGGGTTGCCTCTAGGGGGTGTTGTTGATGTTGTACAAGGTATTTTTGTGTGTTTTCTGTTGGTTCCACTTCCTTAAGATCACCTAGGAGGTTGAGTGTCATTATAGTAGCCTCTCATCGCATGTGTTATCCCAGTTTGTCAGTTACTTGGGTAGATGTGGGAGGAGGCTGTTACAAAGTGGTATCAGAGCATGGTTGCGCTCTCCTTGGGTGTTGTTTGTTTATGTTCTCTTGGTGTCATATTTGATACCACAGAGTGGCATCAGAGCGTGGTTGTGCTCTCCTTGGGCAGTGTCTGGTTCATGTTCTCTTTGTGTGATATCTGATACCACAGAGTGGTATCAGAGCATGATTCAGCCCTCAAACTGGATGGGCATGTGTTGATCATTCATTTATGTGTTCAATATGCTTGTGGTCTATGTGTCCCTGTTGCATTTGCATGGTGTTCATCATGGTTGTAGTGATGTCTTCATGTGAAGGTTGATGGTGTTGTTGTGGGATGTGTCATCATGGTTGTGTATGCATTTGTTATGCATGTTTGTGTCTATATGTTGTTATAAATTCATTTTCATGGTTAAGGTTGTTGTGCATAATTTCATTGTATTTAATTAGGTCATCATGATGATATTAGTATGTTATTATGATAATGTGTTGGATGAGATAGAGCAGGAGATGCAGATCATCGAAGTGAAGTTGCGACACTAGACTTTGGGGTAAGAGAAGATCGACATACAAGTATTGTATGATTGGCATGCAGGTATGTTAGTTAATGGATTGTTATAAGCATTAGGGTTATGTGCATGTTTGTTAGTCTATTGTTGTTGTGGTTACATGTACAAAATTTATTAGTGAATTAGTGTGGTCATATGCACATGTGTCGAATAGTCATGAATGATAGTAACTTGTTGTTATATGAATTGTTGTTGTTTTATGTTCATTAACTTGATGGTTATGATTATATGCTGTTGATAATCATGTTTTGTGTTAAATTGCTGATTGTTACATGATAGTTAACTTTATGATTATGTTATATCTTTTTGATGAATATGTTATATGTTAACTCGTTGTTGTTATATGTTAATCAACTTGATGATTAGGGTTATTGCTTTAAGATCTCGATGTTATATGTATCAGGCTAATTTGGATTGGCCTATGTAGTTGCTTAGGGTTATGAAATTCAGGTATGAGTCAACCCAATTATGATAGTGTGTTTTACTAATCTAGACTAACTGTGCATATGTGAATGATATTCATGAATGACAATTGTTTATGAGTTTATGATGCAAACATGTTATCTAGTTACTGTTATGGATATCATGACCTTATTTAGGTTGAGTTGATATGTTGAGAATTTATATTGTGATCGTGCAGACAAGATAGCCTCCCCTAAGATACATTAAGGTATGGATTTTCTTATGTCGTGTACTTGATGCTTAAGTGTTTGATTAGGTCATTTATTTGGTGTTTGAGAGTTCGTGTCTATTATGTCGTCTATTTATTGTTGAATGTTTGATTAATCGCATGATATGAGTATGTGTCTATAAGATTGAAAGAAGAAATGATTTGGTCTTAATATGGTTATACTAACTCTATACCTGTTGAGATAGTTGATATGTACTTGAGTGCAAGTAGGTGAAAGATGTAGTATTATGATCTTGACTATTAGTTGAGTATGACATGGTTGTTAGTATTAGTAGAGACTGATTTTAGTTAATAGATGTGATGTCTTGATATTTGGAACATGTGATTGACATGTGTGAACAGTTCCAGGACAACTTTCTTGGTATTAGCATGACAAGGTAATAGATTATGTGTTTATATAACTAACATATGGGTGATATGACAATGCATAATAGGACTCGATTGCAGCAAGGTAAATGGTAAAATAAAGGAATTGGGTAAGAATTCCTTTGGCTATGTTTGGAAACCCTAATTCCAAACGAATGAGTGATTTTCATACAAGAATCTTCTTAAACCTGATCTTGTCTGGAATTATGCAAATATGTGCTATAATCATGAACATGTATTGGAAAAGTATATCAGTTGGTTTCTAGTTATGGTTGTATTCGTCAAGGGATTGGAGTCACTTGAGAGATGATATATGTGTGCGTTCAATTGCAAGACAACGTGTTTGGCATGACAAGGTAAGATAACTGGTATATTTTAATATGTATTTATACACTGATATTTATGTGGTTGTGGCAGTATGATGCAGGGGATTGCATTGCAAGAGACTGCCATGAAATATTTGAAAATGGTTGGGTTGATATTTCCCTTGGAAGCTTTGGGAACCCATGGGGATTGAGTCATGGTGCTTGTTGTTAGTCTTGTGCTGTTGGTATCTTGTGATTTGTTGCGCTTGATTTGTGGTCTTTATTGTGTCTTTGTTTGCAGTATCATATTTCGCTTTCATGGTTTTATTCTTTTTCTTGTTCTTACCTTGTATGTTTTAAGAGTCTTGGAAATTGGTTTGGGAGAGAGGAAAGTTAATGGAGCTCAGGGAGAGATTTGTGGTACCCAACAGGTAGTGTAAGACTTGGATGAAGCTTGGTTCATGCATAAGGGCGACTGAAGGTAAAAATATGACAAGCAGTTGGATTGGTTGGGTCCATTGAGGTAAATGGATGGTGGCAGAACACTCGCAAGAAAGGTAACACAAAAGGTAAAGTGAATGGATCTGAGGTGTTATATGCCTTAGCTATGTCAGGAACTATTGTTCTTAATGTTTTGCATGAATAAAGGAAATTCTCTTAACCTAGACCTTATGATATCTAGAAATTGAGTTGTGATCATGATTATGTTGATGTTTATATGTGTACACACGTATGTATGTATGTATGTATGCCTTGTCTGACAGGGCCGTCATGGATCATGATTGTTTAATGCTAATGTTTATATGTATATATGTGTGTATGTATGTCGTTTTCTGACAAGATGATGATTTTTTATGTTAATGATTGTATATGTATGTATTTATGTATCTATGCCAATGTATGACATCATTATAAGGATCATTCTTATGGAGGAAAGATTTCTTATGCAAGTGAATGGCGTGAAGAGGTTCTTGGTCTTATGAGGAATCAAGTGGGAAGAGTAACCCTGCCATATATATGAGGTCAATATCATATGGACATGAATTGATATTATATTCTTGTACTATGCCTATGTTTATGTTATGGATAGGTAATGTTAAGGGGTACATCAACGAAGTGAAGGTAGTGTGATTTGCCACATGCTAGGATAAGCATGGATAGTGGAAAGACACTAGAAAAAAGGTTGCTTGTGGGGTTAGTGTGTGGTCTATGGATGTGCAGTACTATTGTCGAGTATATGTTGTGCATGTTGTCTAATTAGTGATTGTACCTATGGTGATGTGTACATGTAACATATGTAGTATTGTGTATACATATGATGTTGTATGCATGTTGTATATATGGTGTTGTGTGTATATTGCATATCCAGTGCTAGGTATAGATGGTGCTATGCACATGTTGGATATTCGGTGTTGTGTGCATGTTGGATATTCGGTGTTCTGTGCATACGGTGTTGTGCGCATGTTGCATATGCAATGTTGTGTACGTATGATGCTATGTACATGTTGAATATGCAGTGTTATGTACATATGGTGTTGTGTGTGTGTTGTACATATAGTGCTATGTACATATGGTGTTGTGTACATGATTGTACATGTGCTTTTGTGTGCATGTGGTGATGTGTACAAGTGGTGTTGTGTGCAGGTGGTGTCGTGTGCATGCCAAGCATGTGGCACTGTGTACATGTGGTGTCGTGTACATGCCATGCATGTGGTGTTGTGTACACATTTTACAGGTGGTGTGGTGTACATTTGACATTGTGTACACATTATGTAGGTGGTGTCATGTACATGTGATGTTGTGTACATGTTGTGTAGATGGTGCCGTGTACATGTGATGTTGTGCACACATTTTTTAGGTAGTGTCTTGTACATTTGGTATTGTGTACGTTTTGTGCATATAATATTGGTATACATGTGGTATTGTGTGCATGTTGTACATGATGTGTTGCGGCATGTGGTACTATATATATGCATGGTATAGTCGTGGTATCGTGACATGTGTATTCGTTGTGTTGTACTCTGTATATGTATATCTATTGTGTGGTGTTGTACACTGGATATGGGTGTATGTGTTGTGTTGTATTGTACACCGAGTGTAGGTGTATGTGTCGTATGCTGGTGTTGGTGTGCGTGTTGCATGGTTTTGTATATTGTATGCAGGTGTACGCGTTATGATGTACAATATGTGTATGTGTACGTGATTGAAGAAAAGAAAAGGCATTGGGTGCTCGCTGGGTGTGGAAACCGATCTGGTGTGTGTACAAACGAACAAAGGCAGAAGTAAGGACTGATGGAGGATAAGTATCAATATTTTATTTCAGTTCTATTACACATGTGATCTATGATTCTAACTTATGATGGTTACATGTGATTTATGATTATGGTTTATGATGATTGCATGTGATTCATGATTTTTACATATGATGGTTGTGTTTTGAGCTAAATAGATATGATATGTTTATTTTGGTTATAGATGCTAGTTTGACTTGTTGTGACAAGAAGTGAACATAATTGCAAGTATACCTTATTGACTAGTTAGCAATGAGGTATACTTGAAGTTATTTCAATTTATTTTTGAATATAATGAAAGTTATGTGCTTGGTACAAGAAGCACGAAAATTCCCAATTCAGTGGTTGAAACTGATTACAAGCATTATTAGCAACAACAAAAGGAATTGAAACATGCAGTAGTATGTTGGCAAAGCACTTCAGGAGTAAGGCCATTGTGGGACACTGGCACCCAATAGTGTCCATTGATTTCCATGAGCATGCTATGACTAGTATGATGGTTTGAGGCAAGGATATGCCTTGGTTTTTAAGGTAGGTATATGCCTTGGTTTTTGTATCTTCCGATGTGAGGAAGCCTTGTCAAGGGATGGATCGCCCGGGATAGGGGATGCCGGGGAACCTGGAAGGTGAGTGATTTTACGAAAGGGAATGATCGTATTTACTGAGTGACTATGTAGCAGAGAAGGGAAAGTCAGGGATGGATTTGTTTTGGTCATTAACATCTCTAAATGGAATCAGATGCACAATGGGAGTGCACCATGGAACAATAAGCTGGTAATTTTTCACTGAGGGTATAGTAGCGTAGGATTGTAGCGCTGGATGTTGGATGCAGACTTTGACTATGACAGTGGATTTTGGACTTCCTAGGAATGAAGTGAATCTTGGTACTACTTTGAGGGTGGAGGTGTGAGCCTCTGGATTCCCTTATTGTTGATACAAGCATTGTATCCTTCTATTTTTTGGTTGAGAAAATGTGTATATTTGTAGATGTGTATATTATTGTAAATACCATAATGAGTTGTGTTATAAAGCTCCAGTACATGGTATGATTGTCATGATGGTTTTGCTTTTGAGAAATTTATTCATTGTAAATACTGCAATGAGTTGTGTTATAAAGCTTCATAAGCAGTATGTTTTGTTTTTAGAAGTTTTTTGGTTTGTAGGTGTCATTGAACATTGAGGATGGTCTTCCCCCAAGGGGGAGGTTTCTATAACAACCCTGGTTAAAAATGCATGTAAAAATATAAGACCATGATTGATGGGAAAAATATTCCAAGCTGAATGGTGTGCAAAACATCCTAGCGGGTGTTCATTCGGTTTATTATGGCTAAAGGAAATTGACAAAGGAAATGGTTAGGCTTTGGAAAGACAAAGTGGCATTTATTTATGAAAATAATGGAAAATAGGAGAAAAGGAAGGTGCAATGTCACAGATTGCATGTGAGGAGGAAAATGAAGGAAAATAATGGAAAATGAAGAAATTAGAGGCCTCATTAATAAAAAGGATTTTAAGGATTAGTTGGCAAGATTTTTCTAATATTTTTCTCACACTTATGGCTCTCTCATTGCTCTCTCTCTCTCTCTCTCTCTCTCTCTCTTTTAGGCACTTAGATTTTCTTGGAGCATTTTGGCATTGGACCAAGAAAGGCAAGAAAGAAGGAAGGAGGAGGAAGCAAGCAAGGAGGAGCAGGAATCAAACAACTATAGCAGGATTCTTGGCAGGTATCGATTTGCATGTGTGATTTCCTTGGTAGATCTGGCATGCATGGTATTGCATGTGGTTATTTTCTATTTTGGAATGGGTTTTTCCAGGTGTGATAGTGTTTTTAGCCTAGCCTTTCCATTTCCAAATAACCTTCTTGAGATGAGTTCGCATATTTTGGTTGAGCTGGATTGCCAGATGGATTCAAAGTTGAGTGAGGTGGATCTCCTAAATGACAAACACATGGCCTAGTGGACCCTAAACCAGATTGTGGATCATGGTAAAGCCACTAGCCTAGTAACCCTTGAACTGGATTGTGGGTTGCGGCAAATCCAGCATTGTGTGCCTCGGTGGGCCTAGGAATCCTCGACCTGTGAATGGCAGGATATATGGTAAATCCTAGAGATGGTTTTCCTTGTTTTAGGACCTAGTGATCTAGGATGGATTACGGTAAAGTATGAGAGGTGGTTGCTCTCCGTTGGGCCTAATAGTCCTAGGATGGGATGTACGGTAAAGGTTGGAGAGTATGTCTCAGTTTAGGGCCTAGTGACCCTTGATTTAGACTGTGGGTTGCAGTAAAGCCTGAGAGACTATGAGACAAGAAAATTCCTCACGGTGTAGGCAGAGAACCCAGTAAATGTTGGCTTGATGGGGCCTAGACCCAGGTTCAAATGTGGTTGCGCGAACCAACAAAACCCACTATTACCGGCCCTTTTGGCAATGATCTGTTTGCGCAGACTAAAGTCTCACCCGAGGCAATATAATAGGTTTTGTTGGTATGCGCAACCACATTTTAACCTGGGTCTAGGCCACATCAAGCCAATAAATGGTTTCATTGTAGTCTAGTTGGTTAGTATACTCGAATCTCACTCAGAATATACAAATGATGAGGGTTGAACTGCACTATGAAGATCCTAGCATTAACATAGTAACGCGCAGTGGTGTGAATACTAGAGGAAACCGTGTGGAAGAAAAGAGGACTGTGACAGGGGCATGGGTAAGGAAATCCGAAGATAAGAATGTTGGGTTTAATGTGCAGTGTGAGAAAGAGACATTCATGGAAGCAAATAAGACATTTATGACTCCTAAAGCTTCGACATCAACTACGCAGAGATAAGTTTTTCCATTGAGGAATAAGCCTGAGGAGAATACTGAGTAAAGGAAGCTGATCAGTCTATCTTGGCATCCTTCTTGCAGATGTGTATGAAATTACTAAGGGACCAGAAAGTCATAGAAGGGTTACAGGAGGTGATAGATAACTGCATTGGCAAGGAAAAGCTGCAGCTGGAACAACGTGCAGTAAAGTCATTCTGGATCTAGGATCAAATGCCAGCGTTCTACCAAAACAGACATGGGAACGAATGGGAAGGCATAATTTGCAATGGTCACCAATTCAAATAAGGATGGAAAATCAACAGAAGATCATTCCCATGGCGCAATTTCATGGAATCCACGTAGATACTGATGGTGCAGGCGTATTGGTCAACTTTGAAGTCATCGAGATCGTTGATGATAGTAATCCTTATCCTGCGGTATTGGGTTTTGACTAGGCTTATGAAATGGATGCTATAATCAACCTGAATAATAGGTAGATGGAATTTGGAAAATATGGCACCCGAGTTGCTGTGCCAATAGATCCTTCCAAAGGTGCACGCTATACAGAGCTTGTCTAGCATGAGTATGGGGATGCTGAGATTGACCAGATCTATAAGCTTACTGCATAGGATGAACTCCACGGATGGAAGAATATGTTGGGAGTGTGATAGTTCATGCGTTTCATATTTCGATGAAGAGTTGGATCATTGGAAAAATCGCTTGCATTAAGTAACTACTCAGAGCCGTAACAGGATTACCAAATCTCCGAGCTGTGTTCGATCAGAAGTGTGAGACTTGCCTTCTTATGATGGAACGGGGAATCTTGTCTTGTTTCTAGAATAATTTGAGCAAAATGGGCATGAGGACTAGAGACACGAAGCTTTGGACTTCTCATTGAGAGTATACTCCAACCCGATGGTGGGGTGCGCACATAAAAAGTTTAGGAGGATGGAAGGAGTTCTAAAAATTGATAAGGCTGAGGTTTGGTCATGTTGATACAAAGATCGCGGAGAAGTATATGGTTAGAAGGATCCTCGCGAGCATTTATCTCGTTGGACTGTAGCTTGGGGAACTGAACCTCAACCAGAGTGGGTGCACATGTTATTTCTTTCCTTGGAGACAATTCCTCAGCAATGGTATCTTGAAATAGAAATACACCATGGCACTATAGATTGGGATGAGATGATGGAAGGATTCTTGTTAACTTATAGCTTCGTTGATGGCTGGTGTAGAAATTATATACAATATGCATGTATATATTTGGACTCTCCTGATCTAACAATATTTATCTTCTTGCTAAATATAGAATCCTTCCACTATAATTCTTGCGGAAATTTAATCAACAATTGAAAAACACATGAAGTAATAAAAACACACATAACACAGTTGTTTACCGGGAAAGACTGAAGCTAAAAACCTGTTAGGTCCCTATATCACTAGTATAGCCCCTTATTATTGTTAGTGTAAACCCCTTATTGTTATTATTGTACCCTTGTAACCCCCATTTTGTTATTATTGTGCCCTTAAATTATTATTGTTAGGTCGGCTAGGATTACATTGTAGCCCACTAGGATTACATTATGGCCCCATGGACTCCTATATATAGAAAGGAGGTTTTGTGAATTGTATCATCCAATAATTGTTCATTCATGTAATGTATTGGAGGTTTCCCCCTCGAAGTGGCTTATTTCTAAGACGTGGATATCTCTTTTCTTCTCTTTCTGGAGTTGGTTACACAACATTTGGTATCAGAGCTTTGGATTCTAGGGTTTCGCTGCTCCAAACAGGTCATCGTGGCATTTTCGCTATAACTTTTTTTCTACGAATTTTCAGAAGCTGAAATTTTTAGGGTGCGAAGAAAAAATCCTGAGGAAGCTTGTGTAAAAATTTCAGATTTTGGTGCGCAATAATTTTGGAGATATGATCTGTGGAAGTCAGGTATTTTTTCAGGCTCCTAAACAGGTCATCGTGGCATTTGCGCTATAAAAATTTTTCTACGAAGGTTCAGAATCTGAAATTCATATGGTGCGAAGCTGAAATCCTGAGGAAATTCATCAAAAAATTTCAGATCTTGGTTCGCAATATTTTTGGAGATATGATCTGTGGAAGGTAGTGCTTTTTCAGGCTCCTGAATTTCATCTCAAAGAGGTGATCGTGGGAAAAGTTCAATAACTCTCTCTCTGAAGATTGGATTGGGGTGCCGTCAAAAGTATTCACAAGTACACGGCTTGTAGTTTCTTTTCTATCAATTTCAGAAACAAAGGACAAAACAGTGACACGTGGCAAGTCGTACAAGTTCGCTCTACTGAACCAGTCCAGAATTAGGTCATTGTGGGAGATTGGACACAACTTTGTCTTGGAGAATCAAAATTAGGTCAGACCTGTGGCATTTGAAAGAAGCTTTAGAGGGCTACTACAGGTCTGAATTTCAGATATTGAAGATTTTCAATTACAGAGATAATTGAATTTCAATATCGATCTCCTAAAAGCTAGTAAAAGGTGTGTATTTTTTTTTCCGAATTGCATAAGTCTTGTTTGAAGAATCAAGTTGAATTGATTCCAAGGGCATAGTGTAGAATATATATCAGTATTGTATTCTAAAATGGCCCCTAAAAAGAATTCAACACCCATTAAGCCTTCAGAAGGCTCTACTATGACTCATGAAGATGAAGAATGGCAACATGACATATCAAAATTACAAGAGCAAATTTCGCTCTCTCAAAGAACAACAAAAAATGAAATGGAAGTTTTGAAGAAAGGCGTGGAAACTAAGATGGATGGTTTGAAGAAAGGCGTGGAAGCTAAGATGGTTAGTTTGGAAGCTAAGATGGATGGCATGGAAGTGGGCATGGAAGCTAAGATTGATGACATGGAAGCTAAGATCGATGAGAAAATGGAAAACATGAAGAATTTTCTAAAAGCAGACATGGAAGGTTTGACAAAGTTTATACAAGAAAGGTTTCCCAATGGTGAAAAGATAGTAGAAGAACCTCATGATGAGAACAAAATAAATGTTAATTGTGATTTCATAAACTCTAATGTTGGCGGGAAGAACCACCATATTCCAAAGATGGATATGAGGAAGTTTGATGGAAAGAATCCTGTAACATGGATACTACAGATGGAGCAATATTTTGATCTCCATAACGTGCAAAACACACAAAAGGTACGCATTGCAACTTTACATTTAGAATAAAATACATTTGTATGGTATCAATGCCTTTGCTCCCGTAAAAAAATTGTCACTTGGTCAATTTTTACGGAGGAAATGATAGCACATTATGAGGATACAAAGAGCAACACCTTCTTTACCCAATTGATAAATCTCAAACAAAAGGGTTTAGTGGGGCAGCACATTGAGGACTTCCAAAAATTGAATATAAGGGTAACCGATCTTACAGAGGAACACAGGATTGATCTCTTCCTAGGCACTTTAAAGGATAACATCCAACATGAAGTTCGCGTTTTGGAACCTGATTCATTGGAGAAGGCATTCATGTTGGCAAGAAAAGTTGAATGTAAAATTATGGCGACAAGGAAGCCTACCACTCAATTCTATAAAGAAGGAAGTGTTGCTACGCCTAGATTTCCACAACCTACAAGGTCGACACCACAACAATTGGAAGAAAAAAGAGCAAAAGGGCTTTGCTACAGTTGTGATAGAAAATACACTAAAGGTCATAAGTGTGCTGAGAAGAAATTATTTTACATAGATTGTGAAGAAAAAGAAGAAAATGAACAAGAAGAGGATATACACCAGGAACCAGCCCTAGAAGAGGAAGAAATGAATCCGACCATATCGTGTAATGCACTGGCCGGAATTACCACTCCTCAAAATCTCAAGATAGAAGGACATATCAAGAAGAAAAGGGCAATAGTGTTGATTGATTCAGGTAGCACCCATAATTTTATTCATTATAAGGTAGCCAAGGAATTAAATTGTTTCCTATACCCAGCACCAGAATGTCAAGTGATGGTTGCAAATGGAGGAACTATAAATTGTTCTAGAAAATGCCATAATATCAAGCTAACCATGGGGGAATATGTATTGACTAGTCCAATGCTTGCCATTCCTATGGGAGGTGCTGATGTTGTACTAGGAGTACAATGGTTACAATCTTTGGGGACGGTAGCTTTTAATTTTCAAGAACTTTTCCTGAAATTTTTCTCAGAAGGAAAGGAAGTCGAATTACGGGGTATTGCGGGGAAGCCAGGAAGGATAATAAGTTCTAATGAACATCTTAAAGAGGCAATGTGCCTAGCACCGGTCTTAGCTACGCCAGACTTCACAAAAACCTTTATTGTGGAATGTGATGCCTCAGGAAATGGAATTGGTGCAGTTTTAATGCAGGAAGGAAGACCCATTGCTTTTGAAAGTCGTCCAATCAAAGAAAAGTATTTACAGAAACCTATTTATGAGAAGAAAATGTTAGCAATACTACATGCACTAAAGAAATGGCGAACTTACCTAATGGGAAGACACTTCAAGGTAAAAACTGATCATGATAGTCTTAAACACTTTTTGGAACAAAGACTATCGTCAGAAGAACAACAAAAATGGGTCACAAAGATATTGGGTTACGACTTTGAAATAATCTACAAAAAAGGAAAGTTGAATGTTGTTGCAGATGCACTCTCAAGAAAGAATGAAGAGGTGGAAGCATTGCTTTGTGCCATTTCTATTATCCAACCAGATTGGATAACTGAAGCAAGAGATGAATGGAAGAAGGACAAAGATGTATGGACACTCATTCAAAAGTTGCAAGAAGATCCTAGTACATCTGATACATTTAGTTGGAAAAATGATTCCTTATGGTACAAAGATCGCTTATATCTTTGCAAGAATTCCCAACTAAAACAAAAGATTCTTCTCGAATTGCACACTTCTCCTTTAGGAGGACACTCAGGATTTTTAAAAACTTACCACAGGGTGAAGAAAGAATTTTTTTGGGATGGCCTTAAATCTGATATTCAAAAGTTTGTGGCGGAATGTTTGGTTTTCCAGCAGAATAAAGTTGAGACAATTAAGACCTCGAGATTTCTACAACCTTTATCCATTCCAAGTCAACGTTGGGAGGAGATTTCAATGGATTTTATCACAGGTTTACCTAAGTCCGAAGGAAAGAGTGTCATCATGGTGGTTGTTGATAGACTTACCAAGTATGCACACTTTTGTGCATTATCTCATCCATTTAAAGCAAGTACAATTGCTACTACATTTATGGACACAATTCAAAAGCTACATGGAAACCCAAGGGTTATTGTGAGCGACAGAGATCCCATTTTTACCGGAAATTTTTGGACGGAGTTATTTTCTTGTTTGGGTACTCAATTAGCTCATATCTCATCTTATCATCCTCAATCTGATGGTCAAACTGAGATAGTAAATAAATGTTTGGAAGGATATCTTCGTTGTTTTGTATCTAATAAACAAACACAATGGGTCAAGTGGTTACCTCTCGCTGAATGGTGGTATAACACTTCCTTCCATACTGCAGCAAAAATGACCCCATTTATGGCACTTTATGGATATCATCCACCATCCATCACATCATCTTTATGGGAAAATTCGAAGGTTCAAGCAGTGGAAGATCACATCGAGCATCAGCAAGAAGTTCTCCAACTCTTAAAGGATAACCTGAATTTGGCACAAAATCGAATGAAACAACAGGCACATCAACATCGTAGCGAGAGAAGTTTTGATGTAGGAGATTGGGTATTTTTACGGCTACAACCATACAAACAAATGTCCCTCAAGCAAGCAAAGAAGGATAATAAACTATCGCCAAAGTACTATGGTCCTTACAAGGTGTTGCAAAAGATTGGTACTATGGCATACAAATTGGAGCTTCCTGCTTCTTCGCGAGTACATCCAGTTTTCCATGTTTCATGCTTAAAGAAGGTTATAGGTGAAGATCTTCCAGTTCAAACAGTATTGCCATAACTTGATGGGGAAGGGAAAATCATATTGGAACCTGAAGCAGTCATGGAAAAAAGAACTCGACAACTACGGAATCGATCAATTTCAGAGTATCTCATCAAGTGGAAGAACTTACCCACCGAAGATTCTACATGGGAGGATGAGAATTTTATACAGAAGCACCCAGAGCTACTCAAGTGTTGAGGACAACACTTTTTTTGAAGGAGAGGGGCATGTTAGGTCCCTATATCACTAGTATAGCCCCTTATTATTGTTAGTGTAAACCCTTTATTGTTATTGTTGTACCCTTGTAACCCCCATTTTGTTATTATTGTGCCCTTAAATTATTATTGTTAGGTCGGCTAGGATTACATTGTGGCCCACTAGGATTACATTATGGCCCCATGGACTCCTATATATAGAAAGGAGGTTTGTGAATTGTATCATCCAAGAATTGTTCATTTATGTAATGTATTGGAGGTTGCCCCCTCGAAGAGGCTCATTTCTAAGGCGTTTATATCTCTTTTCTTCTCTTTTTGGAGCTGGTTACACAACAAAAATTATGGTAGATATCGCAGGATTTAAGGTCCGCGCTGACTTTGAGGTCATTCAGATTATGGAAGATGCAGACCCCTATCCTACGCTCCTATGGTTGGATTGGGAAATAGACATGGGAGGTATTATCAACCTAAATAAAATAAGCATGGTGTTCGAGAATGAGGGTACAAGGGTGATAGTCCCCCTAGACCCTGCAGAAGGAGAGCGGTATATAGAACCAGTGTGCGAAGAAGAGGATATGGATCACATCTATAAATTAACTGCTCAAGATGAAGATTTGATCAATCCTACTGCAGATGGTGTGCTTTGCTGGGATAAGGACAATGAATTCTTCTCTAAATCCGACGGGGAGATTGAAAATTAGCAGAATTGGTTACATGATGTATCTGTGCTGCGATGTCTAAGAATTACAAAGGGCAATCAGTGTATCTCCTCAGAGTTAAGATAACTTCCCTACTTTGATGGTTATGGCAATATTATATAATTTTTGCGAAAATTTGAAGCTAAATTCCTAAGGGAACAAAGGTTATGGGCCCTTAATCTATTCATGCGTGCAACCCCTGCGAGGTGGTGGGACACGCAAAAAGGGACGTTCTAGGATTGGGAAGAGTGTCGAGACATGATGATCCTATAGTTTGAACCTCCGGTCCACCTGTGCATAAAAAATTTCCTTGGCCCAGGGGACCCACGTGAGCACTTGTTCGTATGGATGGAGGAATGGTGTGAACGAACTACTTAAGAATGGGTTCACCTGTTCATTCATGCCTTGGGGAAAATCCCCACTGCATGGTATTTAGATGCAGAACTACACCAACGCACTTGCCACTGGGAAACATTGAAGGACGATTTTGTAAGGACATTTGGGTTGGTAGGTGGAATAGAGGCACTCAACGAAGCTTTGTAAGATATAGATGCCTTAGTATTTTGTAATATCCCAAATTAGGGAATTTCTACAACAATGAGAATATCTTAAGATATTCTAAAGTTGGAGATCCAACAATACATAAAAATGCCAATGGAGTAGCAGTGATACATTAATACCAAGGATGCCAGAAGATCGACATAACCATTATATTAGATTATAGTAGCAACAATGTATACAAGATCTTGAGAAAATGATCTCTCAAGCTAGGCAATGCAGCCTCAATAAAACATATACATGACAAATGGAGAAATACTGCTACATGAAAGAAGCCATGGCTATGAATGTGCAGTCTATAGAGGATGACTACTGAAAAATGGTGTCAATACACAAATATGACAACATAAAACTCAAATAAAATAGGGGGAGCAAGATCTCAACCCCTGGAAACAACAATACACAATCCTTGGAAGGATTGGCTGAAATAAGCAAAACTGCAAAATGACGGAGATGTTGGGTAGTAGCTGCAACTCAAAAAATAGAAATGAATGAAGAAGGCTGAAGATGATGCACCAGCTGAATAGACCTCCTCTAATGGATCTCTTAAGTGAAATGCTGATCCTATCATCGAAGATCTCACTCTATGAACAATTTGCAAAGCCCCATTGCAAATGCTCACTAGGAATAACGCAGTCACTAGATGAAACTGCGCTGTAGGGGCAACGGAATGAGTTGGACCAATGCCAAGATCTGCAATAAGCTCCAAAGGCTCCCAAACTAATCTCCCAAAGGAAAGAGAGACTCCTCCTCTGAAAAACAAGGGATGGAAGTGGTGTTGTGAACCCTCACTGCAACACCCTGCAACACAACATTATTCTGCTGCAGAAATAACGCTATCCTGGAGGAGGATGCTTGGCCTCAAGCCTGGATGTGAGGAAAATTAGTACAAATCCTTCGAGAAGCCTCTAAAGAAAGGAGAAGGATTCCTAAACAGGAAATCCTTGTGCTAAGCAGCACTACAACTCTGCTAAACAGCAGGGGAATGCATAATGTCTGAATAGACAATGAAATCAATAATCCAAATCATGAATAAAAATGGCTACCTTTCTCTCCTTTTAAACAAGTGAAAGCTCTCTCTCCATGGGTCCCACTCATTAGGGTTTCCCCCACCAAATAACCCTCTTCCCATTCACACTGTGCTGTCTATCAAAGTGTTCTCCACCTCCTCTCCCAGCACTATTGACTTGGTCAAACTTGACCTTGTCTCCATGAAATTGTCCTCTTTCACACATAAGGGTGTGAAATCCAGCTCTTATGTCTATCCCCTTTCACATTTGAGGGATTTTATTCAGGTTTTCAATAAGCATGGGAATCCTTACCCATTTATTTAGTTTCTAGGTGATAAAAACAGAATTTTAATATTCCATTTAGCTATGTGCTAAAATGGGAATATTACATATTTGATGAATCATGCCCATGCGCAACACAAGGGGCACCAACATGGGAAACACGAATGCAGGATATTGTCAACTGCCACAATTTAGCAATAGAATATTGTGATGAAGACCCATGAAATGTATCTATCCCGGAGTCAGAGGGAGAGTGCACAGTTGTTGGACCCCCACTGTAGACCGTCAATGTCACTAAGCCTCTGAAGCTGCGAGAATTCAACATTGGAACAGAGGAGAAACCTAAGCTGGCTAAAATTGGGGACTAATGGGATAATGATACTATAGGAAAAGTTACATAACTCCTCACATAATACCAGGACTTATTCTCGACAAAATTCTCGAAACTCAAAGGGATTACAAGGGTCCTAGGGGTCATGTGCATCACTTTAAAACTAGATGTGCGCCCTGTGAAGCAACGCCCTTATCATTTGAACCATAAGTAAAAACAAAAGGTCAAGGAATAAATCGAGAAAATGATAGCCGCGGGTATCATCGAACCAGTCGAACAGTCAGATTGGATAAGTCTTATGGTGGTTCAGGAGCAAAAGACTAAGGGAGATATATGGATCTGTATTGACCTGCACAAATTGAATGATGCCTGCGTACATGATCCCTTCACTCGCCATTCTCAAATGAAATCCTTGACAGCGTGGGGGGGCAGGTTAGGAAGCATATTCATTCACAAATGGGTTCTCAGGCTACCATCAGATCAGGATCACACCAGAAGATCACAACAAAACCACATTCGCCACTGAATGGGGATCTTTTCAATACACTGTCATGCCATTTGGGCTTAAGAATGCCCCTGCCATATTTTCGCGGGTGGTGGTCGCAATGTTCAAAGAGTTCATCCACAAGTTTTTGGAGGTATATTTTGATGACTGGAATGTCTTCGAGTTGGTAAAGAAGCATGTATCAAACCTGCATATGATGTTGGACGCCTGTAGACAACACTAGATTTCCCTGAATATCAAGAAGTGCATATTTTACATACCCTTCGGGATCTTGCTTGGTCACATGGTTTTTCGACAAGGATTGATGGTTGATCTCGCCAAGGTGGCAACTATCATAAACTTGGTAGTACTTACAATTGAGAAATAGCTGCGCTCTATCCTTGGACACACAGGATACTATAGGAAGTTCATTCAAGGGTACGCACTAATCACAAAACCTATGGAAAAATTACTAAAGAAGGACATTTCATTTTTTTGGGATGAGGAGTGTCAGAAGAGCTTCGAGCTACTCAAGGAGAAGATGGTCTCTGCGCCTATTCTCATCTTTCCTGACTGGGTGAAGGTTTTTCATGTTCACATAGATGCATCCGGAATCACGCTGGGAGTTGTCTTTACGCAGCCTGGCAACAGATACATTGACCATCCAGTTGAATTTTCTAGTAGGAAAATTTATGGTGTGGAGTGCAACTATTCCACTACGGAGCGTGAGGGGTTGGCCATGGTCTACACACTGCAAAAATAGTAGCATTACCTATTAGGAGGGCACTTCAAGATATTTACAGATCACTCGGCTTTGAAGTACCTAGTGAATAATCCTGTGTTGGGGGGGGGGGGGGGAATCTTCCAGTGGCTACTGTTGTTCCAAGAATATGACTTTGAGATCATCATCAAGCTGGGGAAGTTGAATGCTGGACCGGACCACTTATCGCAAATCGAGAGTGGTGAAGAACCGACCAACCTAGAAGAAGGATTTCCTGATGTGCAACTATTTGCTATTAAGGTAGTTGATGCGCACTTCGCCGAAATTATTCACTTCTTGTCTACGGGGATGGAACCTACAGAGTATTCAGTAAAACAGAAGAAAGAGTCGGTAACCCACGTAGCAGATTTTACCATCATTGCAGACCATCTGTATAAGCTGGGAGCTGACGAGGTGTTGTGAAGATATGTTTTCGAGCATGAAAGGCACACTATCTTAACAGAAGCTCATGGGGGCATAGCAGGAGGCCACTAGGCAGGGAAAGCAACAACGTAAAAGATCTTGAGAGTTGGGCAATGGTCGCCTACAATGCAGAGTGACTCCCACAACTATTGCAAAGCCTACGATACGTGCCAACAGACAGGAAGGCCATTGCACAGAGATGAAATGCCCCTGCAACTGCAAATGGCCTTGCAAGCATTTGACAAATAGGCCATCGACTTCGTTTGGCCCATCAACCCGCCCGGAAAGAAGACAAGTGCACGCTACATCATCACTGCAACTGATTATGTAACCAAATGGGCCGAAGCACAAGCTGTGAAATATTTTGCTGCAGATACTGCTACACACTTCATTTTTTAGAAGATTTTGACAAGGTTTGGCTATCCAAAGATCTTAATGAGTGATAGAGGTACGCACTTTGTTAATGAAACAATATAGGCCTTGACTGAAGAATTTCAGATCCACCACGTGAAGAGCACTTTGTATCATTCATAGGCAAATGGAGCGGTAGAAGATTTTAATAAAATCTTGGAGTAGGCACTGACTAAGGTATGTAACGCCGATCACAGTGACTGGGACGCATGCATCCCATGAGTCCTTTGGGCCTATCACACCACTTCCAAGAAACTGACAGGAAAAACACCCTTTCAGATGGTTTATGGAAAGGAGGCCATTATGCCCATGTAATACATTGTGCCTAGCCTACGCATCATAGCCTTTACGAACATGGTGGAGCCTGATATCATGGAGGAGAATTTAGCGCAACTTGTGGCTTTGGAAGAAGATCGTTTCATTGCTAATTTTCATTAGCAGGTTCAAAAGGCTCAGGATAAGGCATGGCATGATCGACATATTCGACAAAAGACATTTGTGGAGGGCGAATTGGTCCTACTGTATGATAGCCAGTTTGTGAAATACCTAGGGAAGTTCTGTCAGCACTGGCTAGGTCCCTATATGGTAAAAGAAATCATGGATGGAGGAGTTGTTCAGCTAGCTACCTTGCATGGCAATATGATACCATGATATGTCAATGGCAGCTGGCTCAAACCATATCGAATCAAATGAATATATGGCCGGAGTAGTTGTATGGGGCAGAATATGCGCAGGGGTCGGTCGTAGGTCTGGAATCCTGGAGAAGTGTGTTGGGAGCGCAGGAGTGCACTGGGAGTGCAGGGGTGTGATGGGAGCATAGGAGGTATGCTGGGAGTGCAGGGCTACGCTGCAAGCACAGGAGGTGCGAAAACTAGCCGTTGGAATAATAAAACTGGGTAAAAGGAAAATTTTGTTGTTGAAAGGAGTGGGCGACCAACAATTAATGAGGTGATCTCCGAAGATTTTTTACCGTTTACTTGATGGTAAGTTCCTGATAAGTTTCACCTAGCCTTTGGATGATCTCCAAGGCTATAAAAGTAGAAGGATAGCTTAGAAGAGGGTTCCATATATCTTGAACAGTTTGTGCTTAGCGACATTCTGTGACTATCACACTTTGTTAATTTCTGGGTGTACTGCACCCTCTGATAGTAGCAACCCTGAGTTCATCTTTCATGTCAAAATTGTAGAAATTTGCTGAATAAATCACTTATTCAATGGAGATTAACCTGATTACACATCAATTTCGAATTGCATGCATAACACATAATCTCATCTACAATTAATTGTCACATGCGGAAATAATAGAAGCAATCTCACATCAAATCAATCACACATTAACTCAGTATGTATGGGGAAAACCTATAGCTGAAAACCCCGCAGCTATTGTGTATATTATAATGGAGAAATCATGTAACAAAACAAGTACAATACTCCTCACAAGTACTCAGTACTTTCTCATAAAGTCACACACAATCTAGCTTAGTTTTGAACAGGTTACTGGTTCAAAACTCCCCGCCAATTGCCTTGCCTCTATTGCGCAATCATGGCTTGGTTATGTAGAGATCCAAGGTTCAAATCTCCTTGGATTGACTGCGCAATTGTCATGGACAATTCCTCCAAGTGTAATGCAAATCCCATGCAAAACTGATCCTCCAACTGATAGCTTTATTCACCCTTTCATCTACCTCTTTCACTGGTCTCCACTGAACTGATCATGCACTGTAGTGAACTGATGTGTTCTTGAGTTGACTAATGAGTTACTAATTAATGAATTAAATAATATTTAATTCACTCCACTCATAACTAATTGATTAGCCAGTTAAACTAATCTCAACTAGTTCAACTAAGATAAACAGAACACAACTCCACTATCTGTCTCATTAACTCCTCCAAAACTTCTGCCACTGAAGTCCAACTGAAGTCAACCATGCAAGATGCCATCAAAACCTAGGAACCACGTGATTCCTCTGTCAGTTGCATGAGCCACCTCCATGACTCGAACTGAAGTGCTCCAAGAGAGTAAACTGCTGTTTATAGTCAAAATATTATTAAGGGTAAATAATATTTGACTTCCATATTTTTAGGAGATACAGTCTAAAAATAGCCTGGGACCTAAAAATAAGAGTCTCATCTATTTTTACCAACATGTTGCATGCTTCAAGAATCTCCAACTGGAATTCCCAAATTATGCTCCGTATGTCTAAAAATAGACATAGTCTAAAAATAGACTTTGCGCCAGAATTTGCCTGCGGGCCCACTTAGTGAAGGCGACTTCATTTCACTAAGCTCCATCATCTTGCTGCATTTTCAACACTCCCTCTTAGCAAGATATGGATTATATGCAACCCCTATCCTGCCTCTGTGGAATTCGAACTTGCTCCTGGTGAGCGCCTTCGTCAGGATGTCGGCATCCTGATCCTCCGTGGGAACATATGAAAGCATCATGATTCTCCGCTGAACACAATCTCTGATATGATGGTACCTGATGTCGATATTTTTGGACCTATCATGAAATAATGGATTAGCCAAGAGCTTGATGCAGCTCTGGTTATCACAGTAGATCACTGTAGGCTCCAAATGCAACCTGAACAAACCTGCGAGGATCTTCCTCATCCAAATAGCTTCACATGCAGCCAAGCTTGCTGCCATGTACTCGCCCGCCGAACCGAGCACATCGCTTCCCCGCCGTACCAGGAAACCGTCGACCAAATGCTTAAAACCTCCGGCGTTCTTCCGCCTCCGTTGACCCCCGCCCAACTGCACCGCGAGCTTCGCAGCTTCGCTCCCATCCTCACGTGGCACTCAGACCATATCCCGATGTGCCACTAAGATAACGCAATACATGCTTGCCTGCCTTCCAGAAGAGCTTGGTAGGCTTAACCATAGCTTTCAAAAGCTGGTTAACAGCATAGCATATATCGGGTCGTGTATTGACCAGATACATAAGCGACCCCACCAACTGTCGATAGACAGTGGCATCCACTACCTCCGCTGAAGTAGCATCATCCTTCCTCCAACCACCAGGAAGAGGAGTGTCAACAGGCTTGCAGCCATGCATGTTGAACCTCTCCAGAATCTCCCGGGCATACTTGCCCTGAGAAACAAACAGTCCTCCACTGCGCTGCCAAATCTCCAATCCCAAGAAATAATGAAGGATGCCCAAGTCCTTCATCTCAAACTCTCGTGCAAGATCCTCCTTGCATGAAAGTATCAACTACTCATCGCCAGTCAAAATCAGATCATCTACATACAGTACGATGATCAACAGCTTCCCCTCCACCACAATCTGGTACAGGTTTGGATCCGCCTCACTCTTGGAGAATCCAAGCCCGGTGAAGTAGCTGTCTGTCCGAGTGTACCAAGCACGAGGTGCTTGCTTCAGCCCATACAGTGCTCTCTTGAGTCGGCACACATGCGACTCACTGCTGAAGATCTCAAAACCTTCAGGCTGCTCTATGTACACTTCTTCCTCAATAACTCCATTGAGGAACGCAGTCTTCACATCCATCCGATGAATGTGCCACCCCATCTGCGCTGAGAGAGCAAGGATCGTCCGTATGGAAGAGTACCTTGCGACAGGTGCAAAAGTCTCCTCATAGTCAATCCCCTCGATCCGTGAGAAGCCACGGGCGACAAATCTCGCCTTGTACTTCTCCACACTCCCGTCAGCCGCCTGCTTCACCTTGTAGATCCATCGCGAACCTACAACTGATTTCCCAACCGGTCTTGGGACAAT
>CM076569.1:451793529-451980092 GCA_034641835.2 Pinus albicaulis | reverse complement strand
CGTATGATTGCAGAAATGTTAGAGGCTGGTATAATTCAACCTAGTCAAAGTTCTTTCTCTGCTCCTGTAGTATTGGTACACAAGAAGGATGGATCATGGCGAATGTGTCCGGATTATAGGGAACTCAATAAGCTCACCATTAAAGATAAATTTCCCATTCCTATGATTGATGAATTATTGGATGAATTACATGGAGAAATTTATTTTACCAAGTTGGATCTTAGATTGTAGGGATGATTACAAAGACCAATTCAATGTAACCCACTCTCCTTGACTGCGTTATTATCATTGGCAACTCCAATGTATATATAGATGCAATTCATGCATCACTAGTAGTCACAACGGATAGTCCATCTTTCCCTTTCACCTATCTCTCCACTGGGTCTCCACTGGATCTGACATGCACTGTAGTTAACTGCTGTATTGCTTAGTTGATTAATGAGTTATTATTTATGAATTAATTAACTAATTAATTCACTCCACTGTCACTAGTGTATCAATAAGTTAGACTAGATACAACTATCTCAACTGAGTTTAACTGAGTTAAACTGAATACAATTCCACCAACTACTTCTATAACTCCACCAAACTCTGTCACATGAGTTGTAACTGAAGTCCTCATGCATTAGCTCCACTAAACCCTCAGGAATAACGTAATTCCTTCTGTCAGCTGCTGTGCCACATCTGTGCACTTAACTGAAGTGCTCCAAGAGAATAAGTTGTTGTTTAGAGTCTGATTATTATTAAGAGCTAATAATAATCGACATGCATCTATTTTTAGATTAGCATCTAACATCTATAATAGACTTGTAATATTAAAATAAATTTCATCTATTTTTCACATTTGACTCAACTTCTTGATGCATTATCTTCTATTCTATTAGGAAGATCAAATTTCTCTTGTTGCATTTCATTTAGGTCATATCATCTTTGATTCGATGGTGCATTCCAATATAAGACATGGGTCTTGTGGTGAGACATCACTATCCTCATGTCTTGTACACCGGTGGCCTATTTACATTCATTAAAATCATGTCTGATCTATGTCCCATCTCTCTTGAATGGCAAAGAAGTCATTTTAGAGTTTTTAGTCTCCATTAGGTCTAGGGTTTAGTTAATCAGGTCTCAAAATGCTTAATAATGGTCAGCAGGCACATGAGGAAGTTTAAAATAAGGTTTCAGTGAAAAAATTTCATCATCATAAAGCTTGATAATGATTTTTCTTCAAAACTCTGTTTTGAAGAAAAATAGTCTATTTCATCTTTGTGTAATAAATGCAATGTAATTTTCAAGTTTTTTAGTTGTAATAATGCTCCATTTGCAACCCTGGTCGCCTTTGCTAAATTTCCATGCCATTCATTCCCCAGCAAGACAGACAAAAGCTCATTATTCAGTCCAAAAGCACAAAGGAAACAAAACAGAGTTTTAAAGTGAAAGGTTAAGTTTTCAACATTAAAAATTGGGTTTTTTCAAATGAAAAATTTAACTTCTTGGCATATAAGATATTTTCAAGTTTGAACTTCATTTGTGTGCCAAGAGATAGCAGTGAGCCAAGGAGAACCCGTGAGGAGTTAAGGAAGAAGTTTAGAGGTCGGACTGTGTCAAGTTTCCAAGCGCGACGCATTGGATAGCTGGTGCGACGCATTGGGCGTGCGCGGCGCATAGGGTAGCTTCCCTGTGTGTGAATTTGTTCCAGCGTGGCGCATTGGAAGGGTGCGGCGCACTGGGTTGGATGCGCGGCGCATTGGGCCGGAACACAAGATTTTTTCCATTCCTTTCAACCATCAAATTTTTCTCAGTCTCTCCTTGTTCGAGTAAGTCAAAGCCATTTCTTCATTGCTCTTAATAAGTGTTTGGTGTTGGTATGAGAATTGAAATGCAAAAAACTCAAACCCTATTGTCTTAAAAATGCTCTTAGGGTTTGAAATTTGATTTTGGTGTCAAATATTTACATTTCCCTTACCTCCTTTTTCCCCTCCTCACTGTTTATTTTCTCACCACAGTCCCACAGTCCTCATTCCCCTATCTCTTGACATCCCTTAAGTCAATCATCCCTATCCCATTCCCATTGTCCCCATACTATTTGTAAATTTCCCTCAAATCCCAAGTTACCCCAAATAGCTAAGTGGTTGTCCCTAAACCCTTAACACACAGTTTTCAAGTGGAAAATTCTTAATTTAACTTGAAAAAATCCCATTATTCCCACTATCCTATTCCTCCATATCCCCTTATATATTACCACTTATTTGGAAATCAAATCAAGAACACCAAAATTCTCATACAAGATAACGAACATCATGGAGACAGATACTGATACATCCTATGACCGAGACAGTGATTCCACCACTGAACAACATGCACCTAGAAGGCCTCATAAGGGTGTCAGACATGTGAGAGAGGAGCCCACCTCATTGGCTGAATTGCAGGCTTGTCCACTTGCTATGGAATGTTTTCGAGAGCAGTCTTGTTATCAATTTTGTGAAATGGTTGCTAGGGTCCATCATCATCAGGAGATGGCCCGTTTGTTTTTGTTGCATTTACATGATGGTCAGGTCACCCTTGCCGGTGTGACATTCACTTTAACATCGGAAACTATCTCTCAAGCAACCGGAATACCAAATGTTGGAGAGCAATGGAACAAAAGAAAACAGGTTGAAAGAGTGCACTATGAACCATATATCAGGCCTAGCTTTGTGAAACAACTTAGCAGGGTGTTTCCTTTCTGGTTCCTAAAGGATTCCTGTGCTCCTCCGATGAAACTTATTATCAAATATTTCAGTTGTGAGGGCCGGTTTTCACGTCTATATGCCTATCATATCAGGTTATTGATGCATTTTACCAGGGTGAGGATGATGAACCTCCCTTATTTCATGTTTTGGAATATTGAGAGAATGACCACTCTCATGCAAAGGAAAACTCCTGAGCAGCAGTACAACAGTGATTAAGATTGTGGTTTTGCATCAGCTTGGCTTGCAGGGTATTTCATGGGAGGATTTAATTTCTAATGATTTCTTCACATCTCCTCAGGTTCCTTCGGAGGTTTTTCATGATGCAGGTGAACCTTCATATCAGTATGAGGGTCAGGAGACAGAGGGTACTAGTGTGTCGATGTATGTCACTTATCAGAGAGGCACCGGAGGATTATTTGCAGCAGCCCGGCGAGTATTATCTCCACCTACGGTGGAAGGGGTCTCGCTTTCGTCATCAGAAGCACAGGTACAGGTACATGACATATGTAAGAGGCCCATGCAGGATGAGGGGCCTTCAGGAGGCCAAGATACAGGTTTCATACTCATTGATGAGGATTTGAGCTCACCAAGCTCAAAGTTGAGAGAGACTATTCAGGAGCAGAAGGTGGAGATAGACACGTTTTCCATCAAGTTGCAAAGAGCCAAATGGATTATAAAATTTCTTTAGCAGTGAAACAAACAGTTGGAAGATCAACAAACTATCATGGAGTTGCAACATATTTGTGAGAACCGACAAGCTGCCCAAAGAAGCCAAACCGAGATGACATCCATTGAGCGAGAGATTGAGGCTGATAGAGAGACTTGGCTTGAGAGGGTCAATATTAATCTAGAGAAGCTGTTGGAGAAGGCCAATAAGGAAAAGAACCTGCTAAGGCACATGAAGAATCATTATTGGGCGAGGAATCATGTTTGCAAGGCGCGAATCAAGATCCTGAAGGCAAAGCTAAAGAGGGCATTAAAGTGTCGCAAAAGGGTTGATAGACTCCAAATTTTGGCCGAAGCTTCTTTGGCCCAGAATAGTGCTTGATTATTGAAATTCAGCCCAAATTTCAAGAAATTTGGGAAACATTTTGTCAATTTTGAAATTTTTGGCCTTAACACAGGTTTTCCTGCCCAGCGCGTTGCGCCACTTGGCGCGCGCTTATAATTGGCAGCTCCTCTTGGGTAAAACTTGATATTTCTTGATTTTTCATCAAAATGTATGCATGCCTACCCATTACCTAAATATTTTGACAAGTTTTGGGTTGCCGGAAGGGTCAAAAACACCCTAAAAATGACCTTTCTGCCACTTTTTGGACACACAGGAAGCAGTGTTGGGAAAACTCATTTTTGGAAAGGAAAATGGAAACCAAATTTAGAAATTCCACTTGGGTTGGAAATTATATAGGCATATATTTCCAACGAGATATCCTGCACTCAATTTGGACTCCGGGAAGGCCCTTAAAATCAGCTCCAAAGTGGCGCGACGCATAGAGATTTCAGGCGCGACGCATTGGGAATTTTGGCCTAGTTTTCACTTAGTAACTCAGTTTTTCGCCTAGGTTTGGCCAGTTTGAATTTTTTATCTTCAAATTTAAAGATATGGATGTAAATTGATGTAATTTCATGGTTTTTGATGCAATTTTGACAAATTTTCACTCATTTAAGTAGATTCATTCACCAAAAAGTGAATTGTAACTGAATGAATCAGTTTCCTATCTTATAGAGGCAAGCTGTTCCACTGCCTATTTTCCAGTTCTTAGTTTAGATCTTGTTGAAAAATCTCCTAAAATAGTGAGCTCGACCCCTATAGGAATGGGGATGAGTTAGGCTTGTCTATATCTTGTATTTTCTCAGTCATTTTCAGGGTTGGACACTTGGGATTGCTTAGAGCTTCATTATACATTTCATCTCTACATTTTGGAAAAGGAATAGACCAGGGTTTGCAGCACTCTTTGGGATCCATGTGGCTCTATGTTTTTATGGTGTGTTTCTCTCTGTGATTGTAAGTTTACTGATGTTTCATGTGTATCATCTTCCTTCTCATTTCTTCTTAAGTTAAACAAACAAGTAATAAAGGTGGAATTCATTAGATTTGTAGTGCTCGACCATGAGTTTTGTTTAATTTTCCATGTTTTCAACTGTCTGAGGAGGATTCTTGAATCCCTCTTGCCCTCTTCAACTCCTCACCGGTCTGAGCTATCCATTTCATTCAATTCGAAGCATCAAAACAATTTCCTTCCTTGCCCCATTCAACTCTCTACAAAACTGATCATTACTCGGACCCAAAATCTGCCCTTCCCTTTGATTCCAACAAACACCCTTAAAAAAAAATTAAACTCTTATACATATATACCTAGCCTAAAATCAGCCTTTATTTCAAGTCATCTCAAGCCTCACTGATTATTTTTTTAGCTGAGATTGACTTGGAGAGAGCCCTCTCCCGATCTGGTAGGGCTAGCTACCAGATTAAGCGTGGTTTGATGTTACCCTAGACTCTGCCTTCCTTTAGCCTGAGGTAGATTTAGGCAATAACATAGTTGTGACTCCACTAGGGACGCACAAAATGGTTTTCTTGTTAGTGTTATTTGTTTTATAAGCTATAGATGGAGCCTGAATTTATGCCAGGTAGCCTTCGAAACGCTCTTGCTTTGCATTAGCGAAAGTAGATAAACACTGCTTCAGTTAATCTCCGGTCTAGCTTGTAAACGTAACATCTGACTTGTAAATTTCCCCAGTATATCAAATCATTCTAGACTTTTGGATGATGAGTTTAGAATTTGATAGGCTGAACAAGTTGGTTTTTTAAATTTGATTTTTGAGAATAATTCAACACATTAGCTTCCAGACGACACACCAGAGAAAATCCGGATCCCGATCCACCTCCTGTGTATGAAAATCACAATCTTATTTCGAGAATCCTTCGTCGAGAAAGTCCTGTGATTCCTTTGTTCAAATCTCATTCATGTCCCGCTGTTTTTGAGTATCTTGAAGATCTTGAGTTTGACGAACAATTTGAGTTGTCATTGTTTGAGACTAAGTCTGAAAGTGCTATTGATTCTACTATCCTAAATCATGAGTTTATCAAGTATATTTAAATTGAACAGGCTAATAGATCCATTGACAGTTACATCTTGAACATTCAGAATTCCATTGTGGCAACAAATATTCCTGAGTTCATAGATTCTTCATCTGTAACTCTTGGGTCATCAGCAGTTACATCTGGTTCACAAATTCATACTAAGCCTCCTTTCATTCCTACCATTCCCGTGCAACCATCTATCTCTGATAAAAAATCTGCAGTAGTATCACCTCCATCCACACCACATACACCTCATACATCAACTGCTTGACTCCTCCTATATCCCCAAGACCAGTTGTAAATCCACCTAGAGCAATGGCTGCCCGATTTTCACCTCTCGTATTGCCTCAAAACTTAGATGACATGCCCGCAGATTATCAAAGAAAAATTCCATTGTTTGATGGAACTCCTCAAAGTGTCACTGCTCAACAACATGTGGATAGAATGACAGATTTCTTTGACCTTCACGAGATTGATGCGGAAAATGTGACAATGAGATTGTTTGTACAAACCTTTGGAGGAGAAGTGAGAAAGTGGTTCAGAGCTTTTCCGGCAAGAATTATTGCTACACTGCCTAATCTTTAGAGAAAATTCTTGGATCAATGGGAAGTGCAGAAAGATCCTCTTTCAATCCTTTTTGAATATGAAAATATCAAGCAGAATGTTGGTGAGTCTATCCAAGATTATTGTATTAGATTCAATACTGTTTACAATGCAATTCCTGCTGATATAAAGACACCTAAGGGATCTGCTTTGATTAAGTTTCCAGATGGATTCGATCTTGACATGGCCTATCAATTAAGAGAAATAAGTCCAGCCACTTTAGAAGATATGCAGAAAATTGCAGTCAGTGTTGAAGCTAATTTGAATGCCAAGAGAGCTAGAATGAAAGATGAGAATAAAGTAGCAATAAAGGAAGAGGTTTCCACATCAGATCAAATGCTTCGGAAGATGGAAAATATGTTTGAAAGATTAACACTTGATAAGCCTAAACCGCAGATCAGAAATCCTAACTTCCGCGGCCAGCAGCAACTGCAATTCAGAAGACACCCTTACAGCAGAATTTTGTTGGTCCGGAATCAGATGATGAAGAGAATGTAATAGGAGAAGAGAATCATTTCTTTACACCTGATGATATGCCAATTTTTATCACTGAAGATGAGGAGTATTCAGAAGGCTCAGTTGTACAAAAATACGAGGATTTCATCTTGGCAAATGAGACAGCTCTTGAAGAAGAATCTGATGAGTATCAGAGGGGATATATGAATGCCTTAATAGCCCAACAATGACAATATTCACTTAGAAACAGAGATGTACCCATTAATCCAATTCAAAAGAGAAAGGAAGTTTCAGCGTCAAAGAATGATTCACCCGTTTCATAGAAGAAGGGAAAAGAGATAACTGATCCCACTACTAGTAGATCCCCATCAGCAAATGAAAGATCCAATCAGCCAATTGTATGAAAGGAGAAAACTGAAAAGAAGGATGTTTCAACTAAAGAGGTAGAGAAAATTTTAGTTTTTAACTTAGAAAATGAAATTGCTAAGTTAAAAGTATCCATTCCTTTGACTGAGTTGATGAAAAATAGCAGCTACAAGGGTCAGGTGTCTAAGATTTTGAATTTAGATCCATTGTCTGATATGGTAAATGTGGAAGATGATCAACCTGAGTTGATTTTTGGTCCAACATTGGATGGTGAGTCTACAAATAGTGATGTGCCTCCTTTTTATATCAGCCTTAGATTGCATGATTTTGTGTTACACAATGCTATGTTTGATTCCGGAGCCTCTCATAATCTCATGCCTAGGGAAATCATGGAGAAATTAGGATTGGATATCACTAGAAAGTATCATGATATTTACTCTTTCAATTCAAGTAGATTAAGATGCATTGGGCTTATCAAAGATTTGGTGGTCAGTTTGGATCAGATTCCTACTAAAAATGTTTTGATGGACGTGGTTGTGGCGGATATTCCTCCTAGATTTGGCATGCTTCTT
This sequence comes from Pinus albicaulis, assembly GCA_034641835.2. Taxonomy (NCBI): domain Eukaryota; kingdom Viridiplantae; phylum Streptophyta; class Pinopsida; order Pinales; family Pinaceae; genus Pinus; species Pinus albicaulis. Next base: position 451,972,284 of record CM076569.1, on the reverse strand, counting down.
TCCAGATCTTGGGGAGCGAAACTTAAAGGGACATTGCAGCTTGATTTTTCCTATGCTAATATTCCCGTGTTTGGTTAGATGAGGAAATTATATCAGGAGAAAAAGATGAAGTATATGATCACCAGCAAGGAGAAACCGGTAAATCATCCAATCAATTATGTACATACTGATTTAGAATCATTTGTTTTGTATTCAGATAGTTTCAATGATGTAAATAGCCAATAAGTTGAAGTAGAAGACATTCTGAAAATCACTGAGAATTTTAGATAAGTCTTAAAGAAAGAGAGACAAAAACTTGAAAGTACCACTGAACAATCAACCTTCCGATAGTAGCAAAAAGTTGATGGACAGCAAGCAGAAATAACAAAGCAAATAGAATTTCAGCACTTGGAAGAGGATGAATATGGTTTGTGGACCATGGATTTTTATGGTGTAGTAGGAAATGATGGTGCTGGAATTGGAATTTGGGTACGCAGCCCTTTTTCCGCCCCAAACAAAGTACCGAGTAATGTAAGGGTCTGTTCTTATAAATTAGCTTTCGATTGTTCAAATAATGAGGCTGAACACGAAGCTTTAATTGCTGTTCTAAAAATTCTTAGAAAGTTGAATGCTAAGAGGATTACAGTGTATGGAAACTTCAAGTTGGTTATCAAGAAAGTGAAAGGTGAATACCAAGCTAAGCATCCTCGAATGCGGGCTTACCAAAATGCGGTACTAGATATCTTGAGATTGTTTTCAGATTATACTTTGACTTGTGTCCCTCGTATTCAGAATGGTATTGCAGATGCACTTGCAAAGGCAACAAGTAATTTGAAAATTCCGATGAACTCAAGTAACAAATTTGAAATTCATGTGAAGCGTCGTCCGACTGTCCCGGACAATCAAAGGTATTGGCAAGTGTTTCAAGATGATGAAGAAATTGATGAATTTCTGCAAAATGAAGGAAAATTCAAAGACACTTTTATTGATGTGGATCATGATGATGGTGGGGCTGATGTGCAAGTAAATTAGATGGAAGTTTTATAGTTGAAGGATAATGTCATTGCTAAAGGTCTAATACCTTTAGAGGAGCTTTTTGATCAAGATGACGTAGCTCGAAAACCAACCTTGCGGCCAACCGAAAAGGGAGTTAAAGATGTGAACATTGGATCAGCAAAAAATCCAAAAATGGTGAAATTTTCCAAAGCATTGCCACCATAGGTAAAAGCAAAGTATATCAGTTTGTTGTCTTCTTTTGCTGATGTATTTGCTTGGGATTATTCAGATTTGAAGACATATGACACAAACATAATTCAGCACACCATTCCGATCAAGCCTAATCAAAAGCCCTTCAGGCAGAAGTTGAGAAGAATAAATCCAAAGTTTCTGCCCTCAATAGAGAAGGAAGTGAATCGGTTGTACAAGGTTGGTATCATCGTTCCCATAAGATTTTCAGATTGGATTTCTAATTTGGTGCCCGTATGCAAGAAAACATGTGAGATTCGGTTATGCATTGATTTTAGGAATCTGAACAAGGTTTCTTTGAAAGATAATTATCCATTACCCAAAATGGATCACATACTTCAGCGAGTGGTTGGAGCATCTCGTATGTCGCTACTCGATGGTTATTTTGGTTATAACCAAATTCTGGTCCATGAGGATGATAGAGACAAAACAACGTTCACCACTTCGTGGGGAACTTTCCATTATGCTAAAATGCCTTTCGGTTTGAAGAATGCTGGTGCGACCTTTCAGCGAGCAATGGATATGGCATTTGCAAATGAGAAGGATATTTTTCTAGTTGTGTATCTTGATGATTTGATAGTCTTTTCTAATTCATATGAAGAGCACCTTTACCATTTGAAGATTGTTTTTCAGCGGTGTAGAAAATATGGTGTGTCTCTCAATCCGAAGAAGAGTTTGTTTGCCATGGATGAGGGAAATATTCTTGGTCATATTATATCAAAGGATGGCATCCATATTGATCCAGCTCGAGTAGAAGCTATTCAGAAAATTGATCTTCCCCGAAACAAAAAGGAGATCCAATCATTCAATGGTAAGATGAATTTCTTACGCCACTTTGTGCCTAATCTTGCAGAACATTTAAGGGAGATTACAAACATGCTTAAAAAAGATAACGTAGTGAAATGGACTGAGGATGTTGTAAATTATTTCAATTTAGTGAAATTGGCTCTTTATTTAGCTCCGGTTTTGATCAGCCCAGACTATACTCATGATTTTATTTTGTTTTCATTTGCCTCGGAGCATACTATGGTAGCAGTATTGATGCAGAAAAGAGATCAACATGAAAAACCAATTTCTTTTTTCAGTCGAAACATAAGAGATGCAGCCTTAAAGTATAACATTATTGAAAAGCAAGCTCTTGCCTTAGTGAAAGTGTTGAAAGATTTTCGAGTATATATTCTGCATTCTCACATTCTTGCTTATGTTCTTAATGCTGGTGTTAAGGATGTTTTAGTGCAAACAGATCCAGAGGGGAGACGAGGCAAATGGATTGCTGCCTTGTTGGAGTATGATGTGGAGATAAAGCCTAAAAATATTATCAAAGGACAAGGGCTGGCTAAGCTAATGGCTGAGTCAAATTTACATGCCTTGGACATTAATCTCATTGCTGCTATGTCCGAGGAAAATGAAGAAAATTCGCTAATTCAGGTATCATAAATCTTTTTTCTTTCTCCTTGGTATTCGGATATTGTATATGTGCTCCAAAATTTGTCACCACTGCCAGGAATGGCTAAAAACAAAGGTAGAAATCTAAAATTGAAGGCTGCCAAGTTTTGTATTATGAATAATGCACTCTATTGGAAAGATCCCGGTGCTGTTTTGCTAAATTTTTTGATTGAAGAAGAAGCAAAGCAAGTTATGGAAGATTTTCATAAAGGAGATTGCAGAGGTCACCTTTTTTGGAAAACAATGACCAACACAATTTTGGGAGCAGGATATTATTGGCCGACTATTTTTGTTGATGTGTACCAAACTGTTAAAAGCTGCCATGAATGTCAGATTTTTGAAGGGAGGAAGAAATTGTAGCCTTTTCCGCTTAAGCCCATTGAAGTAAGTGCTCCTTTTCAGCAGTGGGGTTTGGATTTCATTGGTGAAATTCATCCTTCTTCTTCTGCTCAGCATAAGTGGATCCTCACAGCGACAGATTATTTCACTAAATGGATTGAAGCGATTCCCACCAGGCAGGCCACAGATTCGGTAATAATTTCGTTTCTTGAGAATAATATTTTTGTCTCGTTTGGCTGTCCAAATAAGTTAATTACTGATAATGCAGCAGCTTTCAAGTATAAAATAATGGTTTAGTTTTGTGACAAGTATCAAATCATTTTGGGACACTCAACCACTTATCATCCACAAGGCAACGGATTGGCCGAGTCCTTGAATAAATCTTTGGTCAACATTATTAAAAAGCTACTGGAAATAAACAAGAAAAGTTGGCATAAGAAGTTGGTCAATGCACTTTGGGCAGACAGAGTGAGTCAGAAGAAATCAATAGGTATGTCCCCTTTTGAGCTAGTATATGGAGTTGACACGGTGTTTCCTACCTCTCTCACAGTTCCAGTGGCCAAACTTTTGCAAGAAGCTGGTAGTGAAGATGATCATATGCAAAGGAGAATAAATCAAATGATCCATTTACAACAGACTAGAGAGGAGGTTTTCCAAAACACTTTCAAGCTGCAAGAGAGAATTAAGAAAATATATGACAAAAAATTAAAAGCGGACAAGTTTCAATTGGAAGAAGTGGTGCTGAAATGGGATGCAAGAAACGAAGAAAAAGGTAAGCATGGTAAGTTCTAAAATATCTAGAAAGGACCCTTCAAAATTGCTGCATATCGGGGCCAAAATGCTTTTCTTCTGAAATAAATGAACGGGGAAGATTGTCTAGGAGGGCCAGTCAATGGTCGGCTGCTCAAGCGGTATCATTTATGAAATGTTTTCTACTATTTTACATTGTCACTGTACATACCGGTTTGTTTCAGTTTCATTGCAAATGTGTGCTGTCATCATTCCTTCAGTTTGGGGCCCGAGGTGAAGGCTATAACTCTGAAGATTGATTTCAGCTTTGGTTTGGTTTATTGAGTCAGGTCTTTCAGTCATTTTGGTTTCAAAATTGAGTCAGTTTGAGTCAATTTTCAGTCAATAAAATGAGTCAAAAGTCTTGTGTTGGTTCATCGAAGTTATTGACTCCATAGCCCAATGGACGAAGGCACTGCCTACTCTCTCAGAAATTTGTAGTTCTTGGCACCTCCAAGGAGCTACCATCCCCATTTGAGCCAATGTTAGAGTCGGTATCTTCATCCCTCCGTCAAAGATCAAATTTCTCTTGTTGCATTTCATTTTAGGTGTCTCACTCAGTTCAGTCAGCTGCATTCCATTAGGAGCATGGATCATCTGACGGTAGGGGCTTGTCACTCATATCCCTCGTCTTGTACTTGCTGGCCTATTTCTGTTCATTAAAATCATGTACAGTCATGTTTGGTCTCATAGTTGGCAAAGAGTCATTTTAGGGTTTTTAGTCTCATTAGGTCTAGGGTTTAGTTAATCAGGTGTCAAAATGCCTAATAATGGTCAGCAGGCACATGAGGAAGCTTCAAGTAAGGTTTTAGTGCAAACATTTCATCATCATAATGCTTGATAATGATTTTTCTTCAAAACTCTGTTTTGAAGAAAAATAGTCTATTTCATCTTTGTGTAATAAATGCAATGTAATTTTCAAGTTTTTCAGTTGTAATAATGCTCCATTCGCAACCCTGGTCGCCTTTGCCAAATTTCCATGCCATTCATTCCCCTGCAAGACAGACAGAAGCTCATTATTCAGTCCAAAAGCACAAAGGAAACAAAACAGAGTTTTAAAGTGAAATGTCAAGTTTTCAACATTACAAAGTGGGTTTTTTCAAAAGAAAAATTTAACTTCTTGGCATATAAGATATTTTCAAGTTTGAACTTCATTTGTGTGCCAAGAGATAGTAGTGAGCCAAGGAAAACCCATGAGGAGTGAAGGAAGAAGTTTGGAGGTCGGACTGTGTCAAGTTTCCAAGCACAACGTATTGGACAATCGGCGCGACGCATCGGGCGTGCACGACACATAGGGTAGCTTCCCTGTGTGTGAATTTGTTCCAGCGCGGCGCATTGGAAGGGCGCGACACATTGGGTTGGATGCGCGCTGCATTGGGCTGGAACACAAGATTTTTTCCATTCCTTTCAACCATCAAATTTTGCTCGGTCTCTCCTTGTTCGAGTAAGTCAAAGCCATTTCTTCATTGCTCTTAATAAGTGTTTGGTGTTGGTATGAGAATTTAAATGCAAAAAACTCAAACCCTATTGTCTTAAAAATGCTCTTAGGGTTTGAAACTTGATTTTGGTGTCAAATATTTACATTTCCCTTACCTCCTTTTTCCCCTCCTCACTGTTTATTTGCTCACCACAGCCCCACAGTCCTCATTCCCCTATCTCTTGACATCCCTTAAGTCAATCATCCCTATCCCATTCCCATTGTCCCCATACTATTTGTAAATTTCCCTCAAATCCCAAGTTACCCCAAATTGCTAAGTGGCTGTCCCTAAACCCTTAACACACAATTTTCAAGTGGAAAATTCTTAGTTTAACTTGAAAAAAGCCCATTATTCCCACTATCCTATTCCTCCATATCCCCTTATATATTACCACTTAATTGGCAATCAAATCAAGAACACCAAAATTCTCATACAAGATAACGAACATCATGGAGATAGATACTGATACATCCTATGACCAAGACAGTGATTCCATCACTGAACAACATGCACCAAGAAGGCCTCATAAGGGTGGCAGACATGTGAGAGAGGAGCCCACCTCATTGGTTGAATTGCAGGCTTGTCCACTTGCTATGGCATGTTTTCGAGAGCAGTCTTGTTATCAATTTTGTGAAATGGTTGCTAGGGTCCATCATCATCAGGAGCTGGCTCGTTTCTTTGTGTTGCATTTACATGATGGTTAGGTCACCCTTGCCGGTGTGACATTCACTTTAACACCGGAAACTATCTCTCAAGAAACCGGAATACCGAATGTTGGAGAACAATGGAAAAAAATACAACAGTTTGAAAGAGTGCACTATGAACCATATATCAGGCCTAGCTTTATGAAACAACACAGCAGGGTGTTTCCTTTCCGGTTCCTAAAGGATTCCTATGCTCCTCTGATGAAACTTATTATCAGATATTTCAGTTGTGAGGGCCTGTTTTCACATCTCTATGCCTATCATATCAGGTTATTGATGAATTTTACCAGGGTGAGGATGATGAAACTCCCTTATTTCATGTTTTGGAATATTGAGAGAATGACCACTCTCAAGCAAAGGAAAACCCCTGAGCAGCAGTACAACAGTAATTAAGATTGTGGTTTTGGATCAGCTTGGCTTGCAGGGTATTTCATGGGAGGATTTCATTTCTAATGATCTCTTCACAGCTCCTCAGGTTCCTTCGGAGGTTTTTCATGATGCAAGTGAACCTTCATATCAACATGAGGGCCAGGATACAGAGACTACTAGTGTGCCGATGTATGTCACTTATCAGAGAGGCACCAGAGGATTATTTGCAGCAGCCTGACGAGTATTATCTCCACCTGCGGTGGAAGGGGTCTTGCTTCCATCATCAGCAACATAGGTACAGGTACAGGACAGAGGTAAGAGGCCCATGTAGGATGAGGGGCCTTCAGGAGGCCAAGATACAAGTTTCATACTCATTGATGAGGATTTGAGCTCACCAAGCTCAAAGTTGAGAGAGACTATTCAGGAGCGGAAGGCGGAGATAGACACTTTGTCTTTCAAGTTGCAAAGAGCCCAATGGATTATCAAATACCTTGAGGAGTGAAACAAATAGTTGGAAGATCAGCAAACGATCATGGAGTTGCAACATATCCGTGAGAACCGACAAGCTGCCCAAAGAAGCCAAACCGAGATGACATCCATTGAGCGAGAGATTGAGGCTGATAGAGAGACTTGGATTGAAAGGGTCAATATTCATGTGGATAAGCTGTTGGAGAAGGCCAACAAGGAAAATAAAATGCTAAGGCACATGAAGAATCATTATTGGGCGAGGAATCATGTTTGCAAGGTGCGAATCAAGATCCTAAAGGCAAAGCTAAAGAGGGCATTAAAGCGTCGCAAAAGGCATGATAGACTCCAAATTTTGGCCAAAGATTCTTTGGCCTAGCATAGCACTTGATGACGAACATTCAGCCCAAATTTCAAGAAATTTGGGAAACATTTTGTCAATTTTGAAATTTTTGGCCTTAACACAGATTTTCCCACCCGACGCGTCGTACCACTTGGCACACGCTTATAATTGGTAGCTATTCTTGGGTAAAACTTAATATTTCTAGATTTTTCATCAAAATTTATGCATTCCTACCCATTACCTAAATATTTTGACAAGTTTTGGGTTGCCAGAAGGGTCAAACACACCCTAAAAGTGACCTTTCTGCCACTTTTTGGACACACAGGAAGCAGTGTTGGGAAAACTCATTTTTGGAGGGGAAAATGGAAAAAAAATTCAAAAATTCTACTTGAGTTGGAAATCAGATAGGAAGAGGTTTCCAACGAGCTATCCTGAACTCAATTTGGACTCTGGGAAGGCTTTCAAAATTGGCTCCAAAGTGGCGCGACACATAGAGATTTCAGGCGCGACACATTGGGAATTTTGGCCTAGTTTTCACTCAGTAACTTATTTTTTCACCTAGTTTTGGCCAGTTTGACTTTTTTATCTTCAAATGTAAAGATATGGATGTAAATTGATGTAATTTCATGGTTTTTGATGCAATTTTGACAAATTTTCACTCATGTAAGTAGATTCATTCACCAAAAAGTGATTTGTAACTGAATGAATCAGTTTCCTATCTTATAGAGGCAAGCTGTTCCACTGCCTATTTTCCAGTTCTTATTTTAGATCTTGTTGAAAAAACTCCTAAAATAGTGAGCTCGACCCCTAGAGGCATGGGAATGAGTTAGGCTTGTCTATATCTTGTGTTTTCTCAATCATTTTCAGGGTTGGACACTTGGGATTTCTTAGAGCTTCATTATACATTTCATCTCTACATTTTGGCAAAAGAATAGACCAGGGTTTGCAGCACTCTTTGGGATCCATGTGGATCTATGTTTTTATGGTGTGTTTCTCTCTATGATTTTAAGTTTACTGATGTTTCATGTGTATCATCTTCCTTCTCATTTCTTCTTAAGTTAAACAAACAAGTAATAAAGGTGGAATTCATTAGATTTGCAGTGCTCTACCTTGAGTTTTGTTTAATTTTCTATGTTTTCAACTGTCTGAAGAGGATTCTTGAAAGTCTCTTGCCCTCTTCAACTCCTCACTGGTCTGAGCTATCCATTTCATTCAAAATTTAAATATCAAAACAATTGCCTACCTTGCCCCATTCAGATCCCTGCAAAACTGCTCATTTCCCATACCCAAAATCTGCCTTTCCCTTTGATCCAACAAAACCCCCAAAATCAAATCAAACTCTTTTACATATATACCTAGCCTAAAATAAGCCTTTATTTCAAGTCATCTCAAGCCTTAATGATTATTTTTTCTGAGATTGACAAGGAGAGAGCCCTCTCCCGATCTGGTAGGGCTAGCTATCAGATTAAGCGTGGATTGATGTTACCCTAGACTCTGCCTTTCTCAGCCTGAGGTAGATTTGGGTCATAACACAACCATATACAAATAGCCTCCTGCTACATATAGAATATGCTGACCATGTCTAAAAATAGACATACACCTAAAAATAGCTTGTGTGGGCACCATCTAGTTTAGGTGATTATTTTCCAACTTGGATCAAGGATGATGTTTCAGGATGCCTCCTTCACTGTTTCTTGTTGAAAACTTCAACAGCTGGGAGGGTATTATTGAGGATCTGCAAGAAGTCCACGCAGGAGTATTTCGAATTACCAAGGAGCCAAGGATGTTGGTACAGTCTGATTGGGCTGCGTCGTCGGAACATGTCGAAGGAAGTTACCACCAGTCTGCTTGGAAAGATCCTGTCAACAAGTCTGTGTTGGGGGAGGAGACCTACGAAGGCCTATTTGAAGGGGCATGTAGGACTACAAATAAGTCTGTGAGGGGTGGCTTCCTCCAAGTAGAAGTATTGCACAACAACACGCAAGTAGGCACATCTAGAGGGTATTGTGATAAGGGAGGTAAGACTGCGCCGAAGGGGTGAGTCTTACAGAGTTCATCAAAAAAGTGACCGTTGGAACAATAACAGTGATTGGACAACGACTTGGTCATTGAAAGGAGTGGGAGGGATGAAATTAATGGGCATATCTGGGTGGATCTGCCACCAAATCAACATTTATGAGGAATATATAAAGGAGATTATGGGATTTGAATTTGAATTTCGCTATAAATCAAGGATGCCACTCCATATTCAAACACTTTGTGTGCTAAGACTTAGAAATGAGAGTTGTTTTTTGCAAGAGTGTCAAGCGAGCTACTTTATGTCAACAAAGAGCTACAAAAAGATTGAGTAGGAGTTTCTCCACAGAGGCTTGGGATTCATAATGATGGCTATACCACCAGTAACTACCACAGGGCCGAGGTCACCTAGGTAGCAAACAACTGTGGGCACAGTTCCATCCAAAAAGCGGCAAAATCTAGTAACAAGGTTGTCACCCTAGAAGAAACTCTCGAAGGAATGACGGAGTAAGGGAGCATTATATAGACAAAAAAAGGTCGTGGAGATTGAATCCAATGAATATGGAGAAGTAGCACCACAGGAAATCGATACTGAGGAGGTCGAACCTATCTCAATATTGCCTCCGTATATTCCGCCCTGGAAGCCGAAAGTTAAGAAGCCGAAAAAGGATCCAGATGTGGTAAAATACAAGGTCTTTACGCCTATGATTTCGGACAAAATTCCAGTTGAAGTGGAGTTATTGGCCAAGGTGCCCTAGTTGCGGATGGATGAATGGGACTTCAATGATCATAATAAATACCCACAATTTGAGCCCGACAGGTATTTGTGCCAACAAAGCTATGCAGGAGGAGTGACCAAATTGGAACATATGAAATGGGTGATTGGTATCGAGGAGGCTAGGATACTCAACATGTTGTACGTGCCACACTTTAGGTGAAGTGTGATTAACACTATTCGTGTGCGGCAATTGCTGGCATTAGTGCACAATGACTATTTGTGGCTAGGGAAGAAGATCCCCATTAATGCAATGCTCATCAGGAGGATTACAACCCTTCCTTGTCTCAGATTGGACCCCGTAGAAGCTTTTGTGGGAAAATATTAGGACAAACAACTCATCGACCAAATGAAAAAATATTATAATCTTACGAAGGGAATCCTGGGTTACTAAATTAACTCCATTTCTGATACATATGTGTGTTTTTCTGCACACATTTTAGTCGGGAAGATGATGAGAAAGGGCCGTGGAGAGGAGGCTTTGGCGTTGGTCATATCCTTGGTTGCGAAGTGTGCCAAAGGCATTGTCTATAACTGGGCAAACTATCTATGTAGAGAATTCCTTGTTGATTATAGGGCATCACAAGAAGATGGCAAGAAGTTCCACTACACATGGCTCTCACTCCTTGTTGCATTAATGGCTTGGAAAGAGCCCGAAGAGTCGTAGTTCAACACGATGGACCCAGATCTGTGCGAGGCTGCCAGGTATGCCTCTTTGTGGCATTTGAAAAAGCCTACCAGGGTAATGGCCAATAAAATTTTCTGGGTGGGATTCGAGATGAGTTTGCAGACGGTGATTAACCAAAAGCCTCGGTTATCACCTAGTATTGTGGAACAATATTGACACATTGCGGAGTTGAAAGCATACTTCCACCACATGCATATTCAGGTGAAGAAGGACTTCGTTGGGGTTCGGTACGAGCGGTCATACCTAGTTGAAGAAGAAGATGCAGAAGCCATCATCAGTAAATAGTCGAGCGATTGGTTAACTCCAGGAGCGGAGTAGGCCAGGACGAGTGGTGCAAATCCTAACACACCTAAAGGAAAGAAGGACTAGAAAGTCACATTCGTGACTGATAAAGAAACTGAAGTAGAGATTCTGGAGACAGGAGGGGATGATACTCTTGGAGGTTATATCAGTGTGGATCCATCTAACCTTCCTCCCCCTTTACAACCAAGCGACAACAACCACAGAAGGGTGGCATGAGGAAGAAGGCGAAGTCTAATAAGTCCGCTGACCCAGAAGACATGGTTGTTACTGAAGGGGACCTCGACTAAATTGGAGACACCATGAAGCATGTCACTGAGAACTTATGGGGAAATATTTAAGAACAATATAAGAAGGTGTTGGAAGATGCTCACAAGGGCTTGAAAGACTTGCAGGTACAGACGAGCGTTATTCAGGTGAGCATAAGAGGGTTGCAAGTGAGCGTGATTGAAACGAGCAAGGTAGAAGTAGGCGCAAGCACAACAATGCATGAATTTGTGCTAACCTCTTATACCCGCATGGTTGCAGGCACATTAACTTTTGATACGACATAACAGATGAAGCAGGTGGTCCTCTAGCAGAACACGATGCTAAACCTTGTTGCGATGCCAGTGTAGGATTTGCATGAGTTCCACCAAGGTATTGACAAAGAATTAAATATCAGAGAACATCACACCCTCGTGATCATTCAGGATGTTAAGAAAGAAAGGTAGAGCATGGATGAGGAAAGCAGATGGATGTACAAGTGTGCGAGGCTGAGACAACATAAAGGCAGAAGTTGTGCCATAAATAAAAGTGGCCAAGCTTACCACAACAGTTAAGGAATCTAAAGCCAAAGTTGACATAGTTCACATGGAAATGAAAATGAAAATCGTCGAGTTGCAGATGAAATTGCAGCGTGGCACTCCGCCAAAAATCCGAGAGCAATGCTCAATAGAGCTGAAAGCTGCCACAGAACATATTTAGTCTCACATACAAGAGTGTGTGAATGTTTTTGGAGAAGTTCTCGATGTCTAGTCCTTACTGCAGGAGGACCCTCATGTACAAAATATAGAGGCAAAAGTACGCGAAAATATTGAACAATTGGATCAGATTAAGGTCACTGCAAAGACCTTAGCACCAATGCAGTGGCTTACCCGTCTCCAAGAGGGTAAATTCTTATAGGAGCAGGTCGATGATCTGCACAGGAAGGAGCAACTACTTGTAGCCAGAATCAATCTATGGGAAGCTGAGGCCAGTAAACTCTCCCAAACTGTAGAAAAGAATCTAAAGTCTCTATGCGAGACAAAGAGAGGACTTGAGTAGAAGGTAGCCAAGAAAGTCACAAAGACACTGCTAAGAGAAGTCAGAGAGTTTGACAAGCAGTACGCCGAAGCGGTTCCACCATTGCAGGATGCCTTAAGTGACATAAAAGTGAAGATCAATGGTGCAACACCTTTGTGAATCGAGATGAGTCACAGTTTTGTGTTGGGGGCTTGTTGGACATGCGATACCCTCGAAGAAAGCAGTAGAGAAAGACTCCGCAGATCGAGGAGAAGAGCACACAACATGGAGTCCATTTTGAGTCTCAGGGGATTTGGGGTGGGTCAAAGCCCCTCATTATGTAATGTAATGAGAATATTTTGTGAACGTTGAACTCCACCCATGGTTTTGGACCATGATATTGTAAATTAAAAATCTATATAAGGATTTTAGATAGAAGTCATAGGCAGTGCAGTAGAATCAATGAATGGAATGATAGAATGCATTTGGATGTAATATTGTTTTGAGTCAGAGTCTATGTTCTGGGTTAGAGGGAAAAGTTCTTGCAGCTGAGTGCGTAGAGACGTTAGGAAGTTTGCAACTGTGTGCGCAAACCCCTGCAGTTGTGTGTGCAGGGTGGAAAGTGAATGTATGCGAAGGATCTGGATATTAATGAAAGAGCTATTGGGATAGATATGAGTTTCTACTGTTGTGTTTTTATTTACTTTTTGTTTATGAGTATATGTTTTGAATAAGGGTTTTTTTTTTTTCCTGTAATTGAATAGCCTAGATCTGTTTATGGTTATTTACATTATTTTATGCATGAATAAGTAAGATCACGTAGTCTGCTGGGAAGTTCAACAGATGTGTTCAACAACGCTTGTATAAATAGTAGATCTGACTTGCGAAGCTCTGTCAAGGAAGAAAATCCCTAAAGCCACATTCCACTGTCCCTCTGGATAAAAAAACCTAGTTGTGGCATCCCCCTATATTGCCTCAGGTGAGGCTTCGGTATGCTTAAGCAAATTGTTGCCAAAAGGGTCGGTAATAGTGGGTTTTATTGGTTCACACAACCACATTTGAACCTGGGTCTAGGCCCCATCAAGCCAATAGTAACATTCATGCTTGTTTGGTTAGTTTTGGTTGGTTATGAGTCCCACATTCATGCTTGGAATATGACACGGGGGTGATTGGGTGGTCGAGTGGAACGTGGAAGTTCCATATCCGGTTGGTTTTTACATTCAATAATGAAGAGCTCATTCCTTTGGTATTTTTTATGCAAATGCACTAGTTTATGTATGTATTTTATTGTTGTTGTATCCATTGTATTTCTGTGGTTATTGTGTTGATTATAACCATGTATTTGATCAGTGATGGTGTATAACTCTACCCATGTTTTTACTAGTAAATGAATGCACAATGTATCTATGGTCAAATAGATTGTATTGCAGCTAATGATGTAAGGGAGAAATTCTTCTTATCGATTCTCAGATAAGTATGGGACGCCTATGCTTAAATTTGTTGGTTACACATGTAGATTCGATGTTTGTGACATGTTTGACAAAATTCCTGTCATGGTTAGGAGGGCTCTATATGAGTTCTTGTTGACATGATTACTTCTGGATAATTGTTATAGTGTTATTTATCATCCCCTAAGTTTTCATGAAATTCTGGGCCGTGACCGAGGCTCTGAGCCTAAAAAGGTGGCTCAAATCCCAGAGTTGTAGGCACAAAACTAAGAATTTGGGGCCCTAGCCACAGACATGCAGTGTTGTGCCTGGGCGTACAACCTCTTGGCCGTAGGCATGCAGTCTTATGCCTACAGCTATGGATCAAAAGGGTCAAATTGTTAGTGTGACCCAGGGGTAAGAGGCCTGAAGGGCTGGGTTGCCTCCTAGGGGTGTTTTTGATGTTGTATAAGGTCTTTTGATGTGTTTTTCATCAGTTCCACTTCCTTAAGGTCACCTAGGGGGTTGAATCTCATTATAGCAGCCTCTCATCGCACTTTTACCCCGGTTGGCCAGTTACTTGGGTAGATGTGGGAGGAGGGCGTTACATTTTTCTCCATGAATCCCTCAATAGGTGGGTGGAGATAGACAAATTCCTTAAGGTATGGTGAAGGAATTATGAGGCATCCAAGATCAGTTTGTTTTATTATTATTATCTCAAAACCGAGTTAGGTGAAATCATGGTATGGTGAGGCTGGGGGTGGTTTAACCTCTAGATTACTTTGGTTGTTTATGGATTGGTTTATCCCATGAGATCCCACATTCATGCTTGGAATATGGCATGAGGGTGATTGGTTGAAAGAATGAATTGGTTCAACCTAATATATGGTCGGGTGGTACGTGGAAGTTCTTGACTTGGTTGGATTTTTATTATGGTTAATAAGAGCTAAGTTTCTCTTGTCATTAATGAGTAATTATACTTCTTATTGTGTGGATTTAATGGTTTTTCTATCATTGTTATCTATCTGGTTATATTTTGGTTATAAGCATGGTTTTATGACAGTTCTCAGTCATGGATCTCATCATGTTTTTATTATTAAATGAATGAATTATGAATGCATGGCCTAATTGGTGTTATGATAGCTAATGTGAGAGGGCACTAGTCCTTCTTGTTAAAGCTCAGATAATTTTCATATTCCTATGTTCAGATATGCATTCTTGACTTGTAGGATTGCATGTTAATGATCTGTTTGACGAAATGCCAGTCTTGGTTGGGAAGGGTCTAGTTAAGCCATAGTTCAAGTTTTGGTTTGGAAGCTTTGTTTCTATGTTATTCATCATTTATGTGTGTCTAATTGAGTTCTAGGCAGGGGCCTAAGTTCTAGCCCTGAAAAAGTGGCTCAAAATTTGGGGTCGCAGACATAGAATTGACTAGAAAAGTCCATAGTCACTGGGAATCAGGCTTATGAGTGCGACTAGAGGGATACAATCACATGAAATCCTCAGAAAGGGAGTGACTAAGGCTCTAGATCAATGAAAAAGAGAGTTAAATTAGGGGTTGGACACCTGGAGGGGTTGGGTAGCTCCTGGAGGTCCTATAGCACCTGAGGGACATCAGTAAAGTCTTAAGTTGTTGACTCCATTTCCTTAAGGTCATATAAAAGGTTGAGTCTTATCATAGTGATCCTCAGCTCCTATTTACCCCGGGCCAACCGGTGAAAGTGGGTAAATGTGGGAGGAGGCATGTTATAGGGTGGTATCAGAATGAGTTGTGATCTCTTTGGGTAAAATATGATGTTGTCAAGGTTATGGTTGTCATGCATGGGGTCATGGTATACAGTTGGTATGGTCATGCATGATGTTTTTATATTGATATGATTATGATTATATATGTATCCTGCTAATGTGGACTGATTTTGCAGATGAGATAAGCCCCTCTGAATGTCTCTAAGGTGTGGTTTTAATTTTGGTATCTATTAGCATAGTTCTTTGGTAAGTCATGAGTCCATTTTAATTTTATTTTTTTTAGGATTAGACTTTGTAAATGTCAAAAAAATTTGCTCGCTACTGAAATTTCAGGTAGCGCTTGTTTTAGCCCTTTTTGGACAGTCTGTTATATTCCTATTTCACTCTGTTTTTCTTTTAATTCGATGCTACCAGAAATTGCATTAACTTCCCTTGTTTTTAAAAAATAAAAGAAAAAGTGCATCCGCTTTGTGTCAAGCCACGTGTTTTAGTTTAAAATATGTTTCAAATCTTTTTATTAAGATTTAAATCACATGATAGGATAGGTTTGTGGTCAGTCACGTTAAGTTTAAGTCATGGTATACGTGTAGTGTCTAGGTGTCAATCCGCAATAACAAATCCAACCATTGATCTCGTCCTATTTGTCGGCCGAGTTGTTCTGGTTTCATGTCAAAGTACGTGATTTTCGAATGGAAAAGATCGTGGATCCGCAGGTTTAATGCAGTGACCGTTTGGATGGTTACACATAGACATCGTCGAAAATTTAGGCCAATAACCAACATGCAATGGAGGTGACTAGTAGTCACAGATCCACTTATTTCAAGCCACCTGTAGCATGCTATCTGAAGCTACGCAGCCAACTGAAGACCATGATTTCTATCACATGGTGCATACTACGGTCAAGGATACTCACCATAATGAGAATCCATTGCATGGGGTGATGAATAATTGTAGCTGTTTTAAATCACCGAAAAAGAAGGAGTATCAGTTGTGAGCTTAGCTGTTGGAGAACGAGTTTTCTAGAGTGTATCTTGAGGAGGAGTCTTAGATTCCAGAAAGGATTTCAGAGGAAGACACAACGACAACTGTTAGGTGAGCTCTTCTAGCTCTGCCACCTATTAGATTCCCGAGACATAGTTATTAATTACTAAAGATGACTAAAAGAGGAGGAAAGATAAAATGAATTGAACCACAAGGTGTTGACCCAGTGGATGCAAATTCGAATGTGAGAAGGTTGTTTGTTCAAGAAATGTGGTAGTCTTTATGCTCCGGACTAGAAGCTCTCACTTAGTAGTAGCTCAGGAGTTTTCAAATTATTTCAATGGACATGAAGCCACTGTCTATGGTCTTAAATTGCAGGTATCAATAGATTCAATTACTGAGGCATTCAACCTTCCATAGGAAGGAGAAAGGTGGTTTAAAGGTCAGGTTATCACTAGAGGATACCTCAACAGTTTCCTTAAGGACGGACACAGAGATCCCAACTGGGCCAAAGGAATTCCCAGCAGCTACCTCAAAAATGAATGGGCAGAAGCTGTTAAAATCATCAATATTTACCTCACTTTTGAAAGGAGGTATATAACAGTGTTTCTTTATCATATGAGATTTTTGTTTCATGTTATAGGTATGAAGACCCTCAACTTGCCATAATTTTTGTTGAAGAGCCTGACAAATATGTCAATCAGGATTCAAACACATACTGCTACTTCAGAATACCACTTGTATCATCAAGCTCTCATCAAATTTTTAGTTGAAGAAAAAGAGTTAAGGGAAAGAAATCAAACATGGGACCATTTCTTGTTTTACAGGGCAGGCAACCTGCACCTACACCTCCATCCTCACAACAACACCATCAACCAAAAAAAAAAACCAAGAGGAAGGCTAAGAAGGAGAACATCCATAATGCCAAGAGCAGAAAAGAAAAGATTCATTCAACCAAGGCTGAGAGGAAGTTGGTGAAGGGAGTGAGCTCATCAATCAATAAACCCAATTCTATGAAAATGGTGTCCCCCATTCGCCCTTTTCCTAATGTCTACACTAGAGCTCGAAGAGGAAGGTCTGCAACTACAGATAAATCTAAAGCATAGGTGCTACCAGAAATTTTGGAAGTAGATATTCAGCAGAAAATGCAGAAAGAGTATCAACCCACAAAGTCTGATGAAGAAATCCTCAAATATGTAGGGTATGAGATCAGTAGTAAGAAAAAGAAAGAGGAGACCAAGCCTGTTGCTGGTACCAGAAAAAGACATACCAGAGACAATAAAAAGTTCAGGCTCAATTCTAAGGCTCTGCACAATCTATGTTTGTTAACAAAGGTCATTGATATAGAAGGAAAATCTGAAGGGTTAAAGACAAAGGAATCCAAGAAGAAAGATAAAAACAAAACCCATTAAGAGAAACAAGCAGAACCCTAAAAAATAAGAAAGATTCAAAAGGGTTCAAAGGAGGAGAAGGCCACTGTCAAAGGAGAATCCACAAGAACCATAAGATCAAGATCAATTGTTGGCAGCAAATCGGACTTGGACAAGCTTGCTGAAGCTGCAGCCCACGTGGAAGGAAGGTAAAAATGTTTTATGATAAAACACCCTTTTTCTTATCAAGTGAAATTTTGAACAACGTTTAAGATGTCAAAAAATGTAAGTCTACACAAGTTTTTCAGTGTTTTCTGTGCATTTTTGAAAAATAAATAGAGCGTTACTGAAAATTCCAGTAGCGTTATAGTTTTTGTGCAGTTACAAGTTTTTACCGGAATTTTCGGTAGCGCCTGTTTTAACTACTTTTTTACCCCTGTCAGCAAAATTTCCGAGAGGTGATATTGAATGAAGATACATGATTATTTAAGAACCAAAGACATGAGGAGAAAAATCAACAGAAAAAGGGGCAACATGTTAGCATACTCAACAGTTCAACGCAAATTCTCTTCTCTTCTTTCATCTACTCTGTATTTTCAGTTAGATTTCGATGGGATATGGTTTTACTGTCCTACGACACCTATGTAATGTTAGGAGTAGTGGTTCCTTTTTTTTTAGAAGAGATGGAGTTGGTGCATCTCTTTCTACATATACCATTTGTAAATACCATTTCTAGGTTGGATGTTGGTCTACATGAAGACTTAATATAATAAAGAAAAGCCTTTCTGCACTTCATGCTGAAGGATTTTTTGACTCAAGAACTATCTAATGTATGGTGCATTTTCTCTCTTTGTTAATTTTTTCTAATTTATGAGTTGCAGCAGCTTGTAAGGTGTAAGTAAGAAACTGTTAAAGGATTTAATAGTAAATTATCTTCTTTCCAGCTTCCTGCAAATCATATATGTGTTGTAGAACATGTTAGTGAAGATTTCATAAAGGATTTGTGAAATACTTTATGCATGTAATCTACTTTATGAATGTTTTTTACTTTGCATAAACAGAGTTTGTGTAAAGAGACATCATTATAGCTGTGTGACTAATTTAGGATATGAATATTTCTTGGAATAAGTACCAACTAACCATCTCCTCTAATTTGTTACACTCTGCTCCCTATACTACCAATTTACCCATACAATTTATACTTTCCAAATGCATGAAAGTCTTAAAGAATAAAAAATCATTTCAAACTCTTTGAGAATCCATCCCACCACTCAAAACCTTTAAATTTGAAATGAAATATGATGTGTAAGGCTTACTCCTTTTGCAGTCAAGGAGGGAATCCTTGTGCTAACAGTATATATTTGGTTTATCTGACATGGCCCACTTGCAGGAAGAAGAGAATCAAATATGACAAGAAAAATGGTAGACTACAGTTCCCGTGACTCTACCTACAAATTATTTTGGCAACAAGGAGGTGAATATTCTCTTGGTGTAGCAGATACATTGAGGACTTTGAGGGCATAGATCAAAATTTGAAAAGAATACAATGACAGGTTGGTTGAGGCTCAAGAAAGACTTGCAAAGGTTAAGAAAAAGTAGGTAGAAGTCAATGTAGTGATTATTCATAGATTTTCAGAATTGCAAAGACAAGGACAATTGAGGATTAGTCAAGATCGAGAAGAGAAGACTAATGGAGCCTATGGTAGAAGGTCTCGATCTAGATACAAATTCGATATAGGGGACACAGTTAGAGGTGGTAGATCACTAGATACACCTAACATGAATACGAGTATGTATGGACATCATTCTAGTTCCTCATCCAGGAGACATTATCATCATCATCACCACAATCATCCTTATAAGAAGAGTGAGTAATTTCTAGTGGATTTCAAGAAATTCAAGCCTCCTACATTTTATGGAGAGATGTAGAAGTCAAAATATGTAGAGGCATGGTTGCTTGGGATGAAAAAATTCTTCAGATTGCATAAATATTCAGAGAACATGAAAGCCAATATAGCCACCTTCAACCTTAAATGGAAAACAAATATTTGGTGGGAATATGTGAAGGATGTTAAGGGAATTAAATAAGAAGAGTTGGTTTGGGATGAGTTTGAGAGACTCTTCAAGAAGAAGTACTTATCTGAGAGATATTATCATGATAAAGTTAAGGAATTTTATGAGCTGTAGATGGGTTCTATGACATATGATGAGTATAATAGTAGGTTCTTGGACCTGTTGAGGTATGTACCTTACCTCAAGGATGAGAAGGCTTAGATTCAAATATTCATCAGTGGGTTTCCAACAGAATATATAGATCGTATTGAGTTCAATGAGCGTAGATCGATGGAGGAGGCCATTCGAAAATGGAAACATTTTTATGAGCAATCAAAGTGAAAGGCTAAGCCTAACCGTGAGTTGAAGGGAAACGATAAAGTTAAAGGGAAGTGGCCACTAAAGCGGGAAAGACCTCAAGATGCAAGTGAGAAAGAAAATGTTTCTCCTTAAAATATGTTCAATACAGTGAAGAAGGGACATGCATCACAACCTAGAGAGCAAAAAAATAGAGGTGATGATAGGGTATCATTGCAGTGTTGGATATGTGGAAAGGATCATTGCAAGAATGATTTTCCATTGTACTAGGTGTTAGCCACCTATAAAATTTGTCAAATCAAATGGTGGCTAAATCATTTTTTCAAGCCTTCAAGAAACAATTTTATTGCCAAATTGTTAGTTCTTGAAGTCTTATGAAGATGACTTATCCTTGAGTTAATATTCACTGTTGTTTACCTCTCAATTCTGAAAATCTGTTGTTTTCCTGAAGAGAAAGACTGTTGAAAACTCAATTTTCCCCTCATTTTACGCCTTCTTCCACTCAAAATTAACCTCCCTTTTATTCCCTTTTCCCCATAAAAATCCTCCTTTTTCCCTCATTTTTCTCCATTTCCTTTCATAAATCCCCTTTAATCAGGTTTAAAACTCCTTTTTAAACCTTATTGAAACCCCGAAAATCCTTTGAAAATCCTTGAAAAATCATAAAAAACAACCTTTTTGTGCTAAGGCCTTAAGCCCTTTTGGCCCAAGCCCCCAAACCACTTCCACACCATATAACCTGCGCCCAGGACCAAGAGTTAAGTCCCGAGCGCTAATTGCAATCGGAGGTTTGCGATGGGCACATTTCTTTGTTTAAACGAAAAATCCCGATGCGATTGGCCCCTTCTCTTTTTAAAACCCCTGACTCCTCTGCTCTCCTTCACATAACCCGGAGCCCACAATCGGGCGCTAAACATTATATAAAACCCTCCCCGATACGAATTTTCCTTTGTATTTTATTAAAAACCCCATTTTTTCATATTATAACAAAACCAGACGGTTCATTGGTTGGGAAAATTCCAACCGTTGATTTAAACCAATCAACAAACTGCGGGATCTCGCATCGGAGTTTTCCATTGGATGCGTTCATCACTCCCTCCTGATTGGTGACCTTTCGATGGATTCCCTACTGTCGATCTATTCCGCCATTCCCAGATCCAACGACCCACATCGCTCTGTTCATAAGCCCATCCTTCCGCCTTCGGCATTCGTAAGTAAATCTCCATCGTCGATTTGATCCTCAGATCAACGACCCTCGTTCAATCGCATCGCAAAAAATCCATTGCGCCTTTCCTCTCTCCTCCTCCGATCGTGATCTTCCGATTGTATCTGGGCCGTCCATACATTAAGATTTGACGGTCCAAATCAATCCTCCATTCCCTTTGTTATTTCTTAAAACGCCGCTATATAAAGTTTCGGTGAATACCAGCTGTTGATCTCTGCAGATCAACGACCCACAATGACCAATTCTCCGCCCGACCCTTGCCTCATATTTTATTCCATTAACCCTGAGATTTAATCTGGACCGTTCATTCCTTTCATCCAACGGTCTAGAATAAACCCGATAGGCCCAACTCCTTTGGGTCCTACATTTCCCTAGATCAAATCTCAGCTGTTCATTCCCTGATCCGACGGTCAAGATTAAAACCACTTTGACCCTACCCCACCTCTTTCCGTCCGTGCATCTTGTCTTTTCGCGCTCCAAACTCCACCGTTGGATCTGCCTACCCTTCATCCAATGGCCAAGGACCCATATCGCGTGATTTTAAGCCCGAAGGATAATTTTTCAAAGTTACGCAATATGGGTGGTTTTAAAAGGCCACGTGTCATCTAGTAATGCATATCGTGTTCAAAAAGGTGAAACCACCTTTCTCCCTTTTCGTTGTGCGAAACCGGCGCTTTCTTCAGCCGAAACTACCATTCCCATTCCCATTACATTTTCCTGAAATAGATCTTCGCCGTTGATCTCTGATATCTAATGACTCGCATTCAATCTCACCCTCAGTTCATCGCCCTCCACCCATCTTGTAAATGACTTCTTAAGTCATTCTCAGCCGTTGATCTCTGTGGCCGATCTCATCTGATGGCCCAAAATCTTTCCGAAACCCCAATTTCAATTTTAACCCTTTTTTCCTCTGTCAAAGGTTTTTCACCTATTTTATTTGCATTTTCTTCCATTTCACAAATAATGTGGCCCTTCTACATTATATCCACCAACATTGATCCACCGCCTCCCTATTCTTCCCAGCGAGCAATCCTCGCCGTTGGATGCTTTCATCCAACGACCACGATTTAACCAAATCCTCTGAAGCAGTTTTAACCTTCCCCAAAGGATTTTTTTATAATTTTTCTTTATTGTGCAGGTTTTAATGGTTTTTTCAAAAGTTTTAAAACAAAATTGAAGGCCGGGGATGACGATCCCCCAGGCCTTTATGTGTGAAGGAGATCATTCTACAAGGTTTCCCATCAAAGTTTACCGGTGCCTCATGAACACTGGAAACATTATAAGAGCCCATTGTAACGCCTGCACATCAACAAAACACAACAAAGCTTAATCAAACAGAGAGTCTCAGTGTTAAAGGATCCAATCACAACAGAGATGAAGAATTGAAGATTGTTTACACAGTTTTGAGGGATTACGGCCTAAATCGACTATCTAAAGCCTAATCCACTCAATTAAACACAGTTTGAAGAACAGAAGACAGAATTTGGGCCTAATTAAGCCTAACACACAGAATTAAAGCAAATTAACAGTGATTAAAGAAGTACAATCAGATCTATCTGTCCGAGAAGCCTCCACTGCCACATCAGAGGCTAATTGAATCCTCTCAGCTACCAAAAGCCACCTGTAGCCTCAAAGCATTCAAAAGAGGCCTAGTTATTTCCATAACAGAAGATATTAGCAAAAAGACAGCTGAATAGTTATTTCGAATCAACGAAACTAATTTTAACTATCAGAAGAGTTATTACAAGGATAAGAAATAGCCTTAAAAGTCAAAACTTTTTATCCACTAAACCTCGAAAGCAAAATAAAGTTATGACACAGTGATATAGATCGAATGGATTCCTGCCTTATGCCTTGCATGGTTATCAAGGCAGAGAATTGCATTAACTATAGAATTAATGATACTTGAACCCTAGAAATATTTCCACCTCCTCATTTTTCTTATAAAATCCCTTGAGGATCTCATTGTAAAGGGTTGGTTGCTGATTTTGTTATAATACTTGTGCTTGAAACTTTCTGCATGTAAATAGTATTCAGAGGCTCTTGAAGCTCTGTTTATAATCAAATAAGTTAGGCTAAGAAGAGAAGATGATCGCTAAACTGAAACATTGGACTTGAAGAATGTAACTGGATTGACATCAATATACAAGCTGATTTTTGGGATCCTGGTCTATATCACTGGTGAAGTGCTTCTTTCTGTGTTGTCGTTTTCCTTTCATGTATGCCATTTTGTCCACTTATTCTCTGATAAAGAACAACAAGCATAGAGTTAGGATTTACTGTTTACATTACCCTTCTCTAACTGATAAGCTTTATCTCATTGTTTTCCTCCAAATTATGTGTTTAAGAATGACTTAAGTTAAGTGTAAACGTTATCAAGGAATGTTGGTTTGTCCCTGTCTTGATGTGTGAAGCTTGAAAAGTAGTTCTTGAATGATATTTTCATTATGTACTCAGTAAAGTTAGACTAGAAAAGTTTATGGTTAGCCCTGTCTTCTAGTTTATTTCTCCAAAGGTAGTTATGAAAGTTTCCCTATGAGTATGCTGAAAGCAATTTAGATTTAAAAGTATCTTATCTGATCTTAGGCTGCACTTCATTTTTCTTATCTGTTTTCATCCCTTCTGAAAGTAATTATGTGGATTATTGGATTGTTTGTCTGATGAGTTAGCTTTAATACAAGCTTGTCCAAATAAGTCTATGGTTAGCCCTGTCCTTTGGTTGGTTTTAAACAATTACTTAAAAGGCTTTTATTGTTTGGAAAGACTGATAAATCCTAGTTGAAATTATTGTCTTTTTCCACCCCTTCAACACTTTTATTGTTCCATTCCATCATTTTATCTAAGAGATATTGTGATATAGATGACTTGCCCCTTGGATCACTCTTGAAATTGTTGCACAATTAAACCCTTTTATGACTCCATAGCCCAATGGACTAAAAACTAGCGTCATATCTATCCTATTAGCCGAATCTTGTTCTGATTGCTTATACCTTCACCCTTTGAAACTCTTTCATTTTAGGACTTTCCACTCAACTAAAAATCATGCTCAACCATCCAAAACCAAACAAAAACCCTTGTTCTTAATAAATGCCCTAATATCATACCCAAAAGCCTTAAAAGATAAATCAATATTTGCACTTATAGAGAGATCCCTCTCTGGATTCAGGAGGGCTAGATCCTAGAATCCCAAAGTGGTTCAAATGTACTCTCCGCAGTTTTAGTCTCACCAATCTGCTAGAATTATGGGGAGCTAACATTTCTGGCGACTCTGCTGGGGACATTTCTGAGTTAGTGAGAATCTAAGTACACCTTAAGACTCCAGAAAGCCCTTGATTCAAGAACATTGTCCAGTGCAGTACAAGTAGCCCTCTTCAAGCACTACCAAGAAAATGGTAATCATGATAAAACTTATTTGAGTCAGTGACAAACTAAGGAAACCTTAGGATTCTCATAAGAGCTTATCAAACCTTGAAGAATCAACTAGCTTAGCCATAAAAGTAGACTTTATCTGTCTCATCACTGTAGCTAAGTGTTGAAACATATTTAGGACGCTCTTAGAACCCATATAACTGAAAAAAACTCAGAAAACCCAAAAAAATATTTCAGATTGGTATTAAATAAACATGGTGGTGGACCATAAAATTTTTTACCTCTAAGAGAGCTAAAAATTTCCACCCGGTGACTCCACAATACTAAACAGACCTTAAGACTCCACTGGGAAGACCCATTATCATTATAACATCATATAAACTCAGCTAGAGGACTTTAGGATTAAAGTTTTCTGGTTAAAAGATTAGTTAGCCTCTTAAGGATTGTCACATTTGGTTAAACTTTTATTGTTTACTTGGGTCTGAAAAACATAGCATAGTGGCTCCTAGAAAGATTTATACTAGAGCCTACCCTGACCCTGAAAGAATCCTTAGGAAGTCTCCTGAGGTTAAATCTTCAACTGTTTTCAGATCACCCCATAGAGCTAGTTCTGTTCCTGAAAAACTTGCAGCTCTACAAGAATCACAAGTTGACTTAAGAAATCCATTTAGAACTAGGTCACTTGAGGATTTAGATCAGTTAGATTCAGAGACTTCACTTTCATCCCCAGATAGAAGCGAAAATCCTGATAGTAGAGAAACTACACCACCAGATTTACATTTCCTACATAATTTTGGTTTCTCTCATCCTAGATCAACTCAAAAATATATTGGTGGCCCATCCACTTCTACTACCCATACACCCATTGTTCAAAACACTCCACTTCAGCCCACTTTCCCTCTTGTTAATCCACCTCTTGTAAATCCACCTCCACCTCATATCATGGCAACATGGTATGCTCCCCTTGTCCTTCCTTTACCTTTAGTCAATCTTCCACATGACTATCAGTCCAAAATACCATTGTATGATGCCAGTAATGCTACTACTGCTTCACAACATGTGGATAATATGAATGATTACTTTGATAGAAATGAGATTGATGATGAAACCGTCAAACTTAGATTATTTGCTCAGAGTTTAGGGGGAGAAGTAAGAAAATGGTTTAAAGGCTTAACCCCTCATAGTATTAATGATCTCCAAGCCTTCCATCGGTTATTTTTAAATAAATGGGAAGTGAGGAAAAACCCTCTCCAAATACTTTCAGACTACAAGAATATCCACAGAAACACTGGGGAAAGTGTACAAGCTTATTGCACTAGGTTTAACAGTGTTTATAATGCACCTCCCCTAGACTTAAAACCTCCACAAGGCTTAGCTTTAAACAAGTTTCCTGAAGGATTGGATCCTGAAATGGCATATCAGCTGAGAAAGAGAGATCCTTTAACTCTTGAAGATATGCAAAAAGGAGCTCTTGCTGTGGAAGTAAATCTAATGGAGAAAAGAGCAAGAATGAAGAATGGGAAGAGAGTGTCATTTAGAGAGGAATCTACACCTTCCACATCTAGCTCAAAGATGGAAAGAATGATGGAGGAGATGATGAAAAAGATGAGCATAGTTGAGAGAGAATAAGCTAGTCAAAACCAAACAGCTCCTCAAAACATAAATCAAAACAAAAATTAGAATTTTACGAGAAACCAGCCTCAAAAGAGACCAAGGGACGATGATCAACAGATCACTCCTCCTTTTCATCAAAACTATGTAAGTGAGGTTGAAGAAACAAGTGAACAAATAGAGGAAGACGACGTCAACATTCTGGGAGTAGATAATGATGATTTTAAAGTTCATTACGATAGAAAACATGGTCTATACACACCCTATGATGACAAAAGAGCAGAGGATGAAAGTTATTATCAAGAAATGGAAAATGTCATCATAGAGACTCAAAAAGAGTATGACCTGAGGAGTAAAAGCAATCAGGAAAATCCCAAGACTAAGACCTCTGAAAGTTCTGCAAAAAACAAACCTGTGAATAAGCCTAAGACCACAAAACAGAAAGATAAAACAGTGGCTGGAAATTCTGATAGAAACAAAGAAAAAGACACTCAAAGTACTGAAAAACAGAGTGCAGAACTTAGTAGCGTTAGGACCTCAGCTAGTGCTCCTGTTCAAACAATTTTGACAAATGTAAAGAGAGGAAATCAACAAACTGATTTTGCTGATAGAATGGCGGTTAACAAGGCTGAAACAAGCGCTTCAAAGAATCAGATGCCTTTTAATCTGGAGCAAGAAATTTCCAGAATCAAAATCTCTGTTCCTCTCACTGAATTAGCTGCCCAAGATGTATATAGATTTCAAATTTTGAAGGCTTTAAACATAGAAGAAAATAACGACACTGTCAATCTTAATGATGACCAGCCAGAGCTCATTTTTGGTCATAATATTGAAGGTAGATATCAAGAGGGAACGATCCCTCCTTTTTATGTTAGTTTAAATGTTCATGACAAAATTTTGCACAACGCCATGCATGACTCAGGGGCCTCTCACAATTTAATGCCCAAAGCTGTAATGGAGAGCCTAGGCCTTGAGATCACTCGACCTTACAAAGATCTTTACTCCTTTGACTCAAGTAGAGTGAAATGTTTAGGTTTAATCAAAGACCTCTGTGAAAAATTAGCACAAATTCCAGCCAAATGTTTAGTAATGGATATTGTAGTGGTTGATGTACCCCCAAAATATGGTATGCTATTATCAAGATCTTGGGGAGCTAAGTTACAAGGAAATATGCAGATGGATATGACCTATGCGACCATCCCTGTTTTTAATCAAACAAGAAGACTGTACAGGGAGTCTCATATGCAATACATGGTTACTAGCCAAGAAAGACCTCAAAAATCTCCCCTTTACTCTATAAATACAGGCCTTGACTCATTTATCCTTTTCAATGATGAAACATTCAGTGAACAAGTGACCTTAACTGAATTAATGGTAGATAGAGAGGAGGAGGAAGACAACACAGAAGTGTCAAAATAGATTGCTAAACCAGAAAACTACAACAAACAAAACACAGGTCTAGAGCTACAGATCTTTCATCCATTGCTTTTAAACCTTAAGAGTCAAGAAAGCAATCCTCAACGCAATGAAAAACCTGAGGAATTAAAACTAATTCAACGAAGTGGTGAACTTCAAGAACAATCCGAAAGCACGCTAGTTGAAGAGGATAATAACCAAACCGATGAACCGGAAACTAGTCCTCTTTGGAGTATGAACTTCGATGGGTCTTGCACTAGGAGCAATGCTGGTGCAGGTGTCTGGATACATAACACCGAAAACAACCACACAGAAGGCCATTCCTACAGATTAAATTTTCAGTGTTCAAATAACATAGCGGAATACGAATCCCTTCTTTTAGGCTTACACTTGTTGAAGAAATTAGGAGCCAAAAGAATAAAAGTTCATGGGGATTCAGAGTTAATTGTCAGGCAAGTCAATGGGGAATATAGTGCCAAACACCCCAGACTTAGAGCCTACAGGAATGACGTCATGGATTTGTTGAAAACTTTTGAGGAATCACAACTGATTTTTGTCCCAAGAGAAAAGAACATCCGTGCCTACAGTTTAGCTTTTGCTGCTAGAACATGTTTAACACCATTTGAAACCAAACAATGCACAACTCAAATTAAATTCAGACTAGTTGTCCCTGATAACGAGAAATATTGGCAAGTGTTTGATGGAGACAAACAAATAGAAGACTTCCTGCAGTCCATAAATGAATTTGAACTACCAAGTTCAGATTCAGACTATGAAACAGACTGTCCTAGTGAAGAAAATATACTTGATGAAGAAGAAGAGTCTCTAGAGATGGCTGATGTAAATCTGCTGTCTAACAAACTTGAAAACACAGCAGAAATTAGTTCAGAGTTAGAAAAAAAAGACTTAGAAACTCTGCAGTCTAACAATCAAAGTTTGCCAAAGGGACTGGTCCCTTTAGAAGAGCTGTTTGATTTCAATGACGTGGCCAAGAAACCCAAACTGGAACCTGTTGAGACTGAAGTTGAAGAGTGTAATATAGGCAGTGTACTAAAACAAAAAATGATCAAACTTTGTAAGACCTTACCAGCTCACATCAAACTGAAATACATAGAGCTGTTTAAATAATTTTCTGATGTTTTTGCGTGGAGTTATGAGGATTTGAAATCCTATGACACTGAAATAATTCAGCACAAGATACCTCTCAAGGAAAACCAAAATCCATTTAAACAAAAACTGCATAGAATAAACCCTGTTCAGTTACCTTTGGTTGAGAAGGAAATCAAGAAAATGTATGAAACTGGTATTATTGTCCCTATTAGATATTTAGAATGGGTGTCTAATTTAGTGTCAGTTAGGAAGAAAACAGGAGAGATTAGGCTTTGTATAGACTTTAGAGACTTAAACAAAGCTTCATTGAAAGACAACTACCCTTTACCCAAGATGGACCATATTTTACAAAGGGTAGTTGGTTCTAAAAGAATTTCTTTGCTAGATGGCTACTCAAGATACAATCAGATATTAGTACATCTTGATGATCAATTAAAAACAACCTTTACTACACCTTGGGGCACTTTCATGTATGTGAAAATTCCCTTTGGTCTAATGAATGCTGGTGCTACATTCCAGAGAGCCATGGATATTGCATTCTTGGAAGAATTAGGCTACTTCATCATTATTTACCTTGATGATGTCACTGTTTTTTCTAAGACAGATGAAGAGCACTTAGAACATTTGAGAAAGGTCTTCGAAAAGTGCAGAAAGTTTGGGATATCTTTAAATCCTAAGAAAACACTGTTCGGTCTCCAAGAAGGTAAAATTCTTGGGCACATCATATCAGAAGAGGGGATAAAGATAGACCCAAAAAGGATTGAGGCTATATTACAAATCACTCATCCTAGAAACATCAAGGAACTTCAATCTTTCATTGGAAATATTAATTTCTTGAGAAGGTTCATACCCAACTTAGCTGAACTCCTTAGAAACATTACAAACATGCTGAAAAAGGAGCAAGGAGTTAAATGGACCTTGGAAGCAAAGAAATATTTTGAACTGGTGAAACAAGCATTAACCAAAACACCAGTTCTAACAAGTTCTGATTTTTCAAAATATTTTTAAATTTTTTCATTTGCATCAGAACATACAATAGCTATTGTCCTATTGCAGAAAAATCCACAGGGAAAAGAGCAGCCCATTGCATTCTTTAGCAAGGCATTGAGAGATGCTCCTCTGAAGTACAACATTATGGAAAAACAAGCCTTTGCCTTAGTCGAAGCCTTAAAATACTTCAGAGTTTACATTCTGCACTCCCACATCATTGCCTTTGTCCCAAATTCAGTTGTGAAAGAAATTCTAACACAGGACCCAGATGGTAAGAGAGGTAAGTGGATAGCTGTGAAACTTGAATATGATTTAGAGATCAAGCCCACTAAACTCATTAAAGGCCAATGTCTAGCTATATTAATGGATGAATCCAATTTTGAAGCTCTTGATATAAACATGATAAATGGTTTAGATGAACAAGAGGAATTGTCAACTCCCATTGTTGAAGACCATTTTATGAATTCCTCTTGGTATGATGATATTCTATATGTTTTTCTTAATTTGAATACACCTCTTGGTTTATCAAAAAAAAAGGCAAGTGTTACACAGTAATTTGTCACCGTCCCTACCATTCCCCGTCCCGCACATTGGAGGGCCCATTATGTGACCTGTGAGCAATGTCATGCCTTGAAACCATTACCGCACTCTAAACAGAGCTTCACCCTGCTCCCAGAAGACATCTCCTTTGCAAAAACCACAAAAACATCCTCTTTTTTGCATCGTTGCTGGGTATCCAGCCCATCATCGCGCCAATGGGAAAAATCCTACAAAGAGTCGTTTAACCGAGACCACTGTCTGAGTTTAACAAGGCCTACCTACTTAAGGAGTGTTTTAACAAGAAAGGCGGCTTTGAGTCAACAAACTCGGTAAACTGCTATCTATCTTGAGTTGGGAGGTTTGAGCTCTGGAGTTCCATGGAAGGGAAGTGGTTTTCCACCCCTCATGGAAGCTTCCTTGAAGATAGGGCCAATCTCACATTATAGGGATCCCAACTCTTCCTCCTTCATAAAAGCGTGCTTCATTGCCACGTGTCAGTCTTGAAGTGCCTAAGCTTTGAATCTTCAAATTCCCAAGAGCCTTTGTGCTGTAAGAGCCCTCTTTCTTCCCTTAAGGCCGACTCAAGTAAGGAGACTATCGTCGAGAGACTCTAGAGAGGCTTGTCCCTTCCTTGGCGAGCTTTGCGAGACATGAACGACTGGAGACCCTTCCGAAGGAGACCTCAGCGTCAGAACATTGGTTGTACTCTCTTTTGATTGCTTATTAATGAATGACTACTGGTTATGGTTCCACTCTATTTTTCACTTATGATAATGATGAGTTATATCCTTTCTGACTGATATATAGTTGCATATTCTGGATTTTATGCTTGTATTTGTGTTGTTTCTTGCATGTGCAGGTGTCCATTCGCGGAGATCGTGGGGATCGTGATCTTTCAAGGCTGAGGAACGGGAACGCTGTCTCTTCTACGAATCATAGCACTGGACTCCAGGTAGGCCTCCATCATTGGCTTATTTATTCGCAATTAGGAACTTGCGCTGTAGCATTTTATGATTGTTGCTAGACCCCTGTTGGGCTAGTAGGGATCGCCTCTGTCCGCAAAGGGGATTTACCTCCTCAACAATTTGGCGACTCCGCTGGGGATCGTCTAGGTTTCGTTGTCTCGTTTTGATTGTTTCGTGGTTTTCCTTGCTTGGTTAGCCTTCTGGGCTGGGTTCTTTTGCTGTTTTTTTTGCTTCTTGGTTTGCTTAGTTATCATTGATCTGCTTCTGGAGTAGTTATTTTTTGTTTTTGGCTGAGAAACTCGGCTGGCGCGCTTTTTAGCTCGACAATCACGCCAATTGGTGCATGTTGCTTTTGTATTGCCCGCGCCAATTGCTTTCTGGAGCCAGTTTCAATCTCATAGTCACGCCACTCCTGTGAGGCATTAGGGTTTTCTCAGTTTTGAGCTCTCTGGGTCTGGTCAATGTTTTTCTTCTTGGTTTTTCGGCTACCTGAGTGTGTTGGAGTCCTGTTTGACTGGGAGTTTGCCTTCGTCCTTCGGTTGTTTGCTTTTCTCCATCGATTTC
Organism: Pinus albicaulis; assembly: GCA_034641835.2. Lineage (NCBI taxonomy): Eukaryota > Viridiplantae > Streptophyta > Pinopsida > Pinales > Pinaceae > Pinus > Pinus albicaulis. The sequence continues at coordinate 451,940,401 of CM076569.1, read as the reverse complement.
ACGTTTTAAGCCCTAGGGCATCTAGTGGCTTTGTGCATCGAGCCCTCCTTAGGAGTTTTGGTGTTTTGTTAGTCCAGTCAATCCTCTGATTGTTCCTCCACATTCTCTTAGTAGTTGTTCACCATTTTATTGCGATTTTTGGGTGATTTTTCTTCTCTGCACTCAAATTTCGTTTAGTCTTGCTTTGGGCCCAGATCACACGGTCCATTGGAACCTTTGGGACTTTTTCTCGGTTTTGAGAGACTTTGGTCGATTTGAGATCTGATTGTTGGTGTCATTGAGTGAAACTTGTTTCTTTTGCTCTCTTAATATCATTTCTCAAGTTGTTCCGTTTGTTTTCGGTTTGTTTAGTACATCTAGCCATCAAACATTGAAAATTAAAAAAAAAAAAATCTCTTTTGCTTTTGGTTGATTAGTGCAAATTGTAATCTTTTCGATTTTACTAGTAATTAGTGATTTGAATGAAATTTTTTCAATTTCATTAGTTGCATTAGAGATATCATTGATTGTCTTCCGATCATTTTGTTTGTGTAGAAACTCTCAACTCTTCTGTAGCTAGCTTTCATCGAACGAAATGATGTACTGTGGCATGTAGCTTTGCATTTAGGAGTTTTTGGAAACAACACATTCGTTAGGGCTTGAAAACTGAAACGTAATTGAAGATCAACTTTAAAATCTACTCAATTTACACTAAGGCAGCATTGAAATCTAACGAAAAACATTTAGAGGTCTAGGCTAGAGACGTGTTCCGGCGTCTTTAAACCTAGTAGTTGTCGTTCGCCTTTTGGCTTTAGACAATGCTAGTACGGACTTGTGCTCCCTGTACCGTCGCATATATAAAGGGAGACCCCTCTAGGTTTTCAATCCTTTATCCGTAGGAAGCCAAGTCTGCCTCCCTATACCCGTGATACACCGAACACAGCATTCGGGGAGATTGCCTGCACGTACGGAAAGTCCTTGGTTGATTTCTCTCTCATTATTACCAAGGTGTATATTGCAGTTCACGGTTATTTGGTACACCCTTTTGCCTAGTATTCCTGAGCAGTCATTTGATCTTTTCTGACTCCCTAAACTTGAAAAGATCGCCAAGCGCTTGTCCTTTCACGCTTGTGTCAAATCTGAAAGAGATAGAGTCATCTTTTATCGTTTCTCGACTCTTAAAACATGAAACGGTGAAGTTTCTTATTTTTCAATGTGGTAAAAATTAATCACCCACGATTATACGCCCTGTTAGATATTGCTTGTTGACCGTTTGATCATGTGTCTTGACTCTTTTTCAGCCCATGTGTGTGTTTTCTTCTTTTTCTTGTTGTTTGGTTGGTACGATGAACTCTTCGCTTGCCTATCGTGTCCTTACACCTGGATTTATCTATCGCAGGTTTCCTAATCCTTCGCCGAAACCGCAACAACCTATCGTTTCCGAGTTTCCCCCCCGATGTGAAACTACCATGAGAAAACCCCTTTGGGGGACCCAAGGTGAGTTCGTACTGCCCTTTTCGGACCCTGTGTCTGGATTGAGATTAGGAGCCGATTTCCTTTCTCTTACCTCGGGTTCGCCTTTTGTTGCTGTTGTTTTTCCTCCTAGTCCTCGCCGTATTTTGCATGATTTAACGGCAGGATCAACCATGAGTGATTCTGGTGAGGAAATCCCAACGTCCGGTGAAGAATATCAACTCTTCCCGTGTAGATTGTTTGAGGGAGACAACTCTGGAACCGCTCGACATGTCGAACAACCGGCCTTCTTACCGTGTGTGGATAACAGTATATTTGGGTCGCATCATTTCGTTGGCAGCCTCTATGGGAGTGTTGGGCCCTTCTCTCGAGGCCAGCTTGCTCCTACACTCGGTGTCTCCTCGCATACACCCGTTACTTGCATCTGCCCGGCCCACTGTTTGTGTGGCCACCTCTTCTCCTGTTGTCACAGCACCCTCTGCCAGGGCTATGCCAACTCCTTAAGATATCTATCTAGCGACTGCTATACTGGAGAACATCTCTCCGGAGGAGTATCAGTTGTCTCTGCAACAGCCGAACCCCGAGATTGGACCATCCTCCCAAGATCCCAACCGCTCTTATTTTTCACACTATGCACAGGATGGTACACCCGTGTATGCTTTTCCAGGTCAGTATGATGAGCACAGGGACATTTTACATCTGCCCGCTCATGAGGCTTACCTCCATGCTCAAGGTCTACCTTATAACCAAAGCGATAACGCAAGGGCCGTGCGTCAACCTTCGGTCAAATTGGCTATCCTTACGACTCACAAAAAGGTGCCCATCCGCTGGTCTCACGGCCAGCAAGGGCCATCGTACGGTCCGCAAGGACCGTATTACAGCCCTTTCGGTCAACCCGTTCAGCCTCAACCGGGGTACCAACCGGGACCGGTCTATGGTCCTGGGGGGCAACTCCAGCCTCCTCCACCAATGCAACCACAATATCCTGTTGTTTCTAACATTGCATATCAGCCGGGACCATCCTATGGTTCTGCTTCAGGTCAAACCGGTTTCCAGCAACCACCTGGCCCTATTCCTCCACCAGGCCAACCGGCTCATCCCAAGATACCTGGCACCGTCCAACAACTGCCCATCTCAAGACAACTGGCTCCTTACGTACCAGTCAACTACAACCGGGCGCCACCGTTTATCCTGCCGACCCCGGTCATTCGGTGCCGCCCTTCGCCAGGCTTTCACCGAGCCACCAAAGCCACTTTCCGCCGGTCAACTCGTTTACCTGTATAAATTTCGCTCATTCCATTAACCTCAAGACAAGAAATTGCTCATTCTTGATGTCTTTACCTAAATCAACAATGCGTCTCTATTTAACAAAGTTCGGCAGTGTCCCCACTTTTCAGCAACCTACTCATCCTCAGGGTGGTTATTATCCTCATGGTCAATCTCAACCGAATTATAACCACCCCAGAGGCTCTCAGTATTATCCTCCTCCACCCGGTTTTACCTACACTCAGCAGCCAAATCCAAATGCTACTTACACCGGGCCGACACATAATCAGGGTCCGTACTCTGGTTATCAAGCCCCACACTCTGGTTACCAGCATCCAAATCAGTCTGGTTATACGACGTACGCCCCCTACGGTCAGAATCCGGCAGGATAGAACCCATGGGGGCAAGGATATTCACAACCATTGTGGAGTATGGGCACCAGACCTCATCCCGGGCCTGGCATGACGGTTAATCCACCATTGCCGTTCCTGGATACCTTGGAGCTGCCGGATGTTTCAAAACTGACCAATGATCCGATTTTACATAATCCGTATTGGCCTCCAGTTCCCACCAAGATACCAGGTGATTGCCCCAAGTTTGAGGGAAAAGCTGGAGAGGACCCCCAGGCGCATGTGATGACGTATCATCTTTAGTGTTCGTCTAACTCTTGGGTTGACGATTCGATTCGTCTGCGCCTCTTCCAGCGTACTTTAACTGGAGCTGCTGCTAAGTGGTACATAGAGTTATCCCAGGGTATTTTCCAAGATTTCAATTCTTTAGCCATGGATTTCCTCACGCATTTTCAGTTACCGGTTCGTTATGAAGCCGGGACGCACCTCCTGACTTCTCTGAAGCAGGATAAAGCCACTCACATCTCTGATCACATTCATGAGTGGCAGCGCCGTCGTAGACTGATCAAGTTTCACATACCTGATCAGATACTAACTCACTGGTTCACCACCTCCTTCGTGAATAAAATTGCTCAAGATATTGCGATGGGAGCGTGTGTGACGGAGGAACAAGCCATCACGCGTGCCCAATATCTAGATCTTGTGTATTCTCAGTCTGGCACGCTTTATGATATCTTGCCTGATGCTCCACGCTCCGGAACCTCTAAGGCTCTGCCTACCCCTACGGTGGATGGTGTCATTGGTTCTGTCTCTCAGAATTCGAAGAAATCTTCGAATCGGAAGCAGAAGTCTAATTCTTCCAACAATGCTCCTGCTAATCCCGCCCCGTCCAATTCTGGTAAAACCGCGGAAGTGAATGCCGTTCAGGCCAATCCTACAGAGAAAACTTCCAAGGGGAAAAAGAAGGGCAAAGGCAAATCTAAATCTGATGCCCCAAAGCTAGAATCTAAATCTCGCACTGAGGATGGCTCTCAGCGTAAACCAAAGTACCCTTGCCTCATTTGTGAAGGGGACCATTATACTAAGGATTGTCCATGACGATCCGAGGTTAGTCAACTTCTCAAGGGCCCTAAAGGGACTCCGGCTATTATAAAAGAGCCATTCCCATCTCAGCAGACCCAGATGGTCAAACAACCGCCACCATCTGCACCATTTGGGTCCCAAGTTTTCATGATGAAGAGTGTTGCACCTATCTCTGTCACTACGCGTTCGAAGGATTACAACGAATTGCGGCAGGCACCCGGGAAGGCAGTTGCGGATGGACCGCCTCCCCTACCTGCCTCCGGTTTGTTGGAAATCGAGAAGCCTACTCCTGAACCCGTTGTGAAACCACCTTCCAAAGGTGTCCTTCGAAGATCTTTTTATAATCTGAATGCTCGTGCCACTCAACATTACAGCATTGTTGAGGATCTGGCACAGGCGCCGTCTGCTATGTCTGCGCTAGAATTTCTTCAAAGTTGTCCTTCGCAACGGAAGGCTTTGCTGTCTGCGATCGGGGGCATTGATCCCGCCGATTCGAGTCTTCTCACCTTCGATTTAGAGAATTTCACTCCCCGACTTCCACATCAAATCGCTCTTGTTATTCAAGTCGGGATTAACGGTCTTAACATTCATAGGGCCGTCGTGGATGAAGGTGCCTCTACCTGCGTTATGTCCTCCGCTTGCTGGAAGGCCATTGGCTCTCCAGCCCTTTCGTCATCTCCAAATGCCCTAGAGGCATTTGATGGTCGGGAATCTAAAACCCTGGTTGTTCTCGAGAGTTTAGCGATCACATTACAAGGGAAGACTGTCAACGTGGAAGTAGAAGTAGTCGACGCCAGGCTCAACTACAATATACTTATTGGCCGCAGCTGGACCCATGCCATGCTATGTGTGCCGTCCACCATCTTTCGACTTCTTAAGTTCCCTCACGAGGGCAAAATTGTCACGGTGGATCAGTTGTCATTTTTCACCTCTACCTCTGAGAACAACGTGCCATACATGGATCAAATTCCGAATCCCCCGGACAGTGTAGGACCTGGTCTCTTTAAAGGCCCAGTCCTCATGGGTATTTTTCCCGCACCACCACCGCACACCACTCAAGTTAACATGATTTCCAGGTCCGATGACCCCTGGCTTATTCCTACGCCTGAGCAGGTGTTTGAGCTTGGAGAATCAATGCCCTTGACTCCAGTAGAGATCAGCTACTGTGAAATTGTTGCCGCATCTGATCCTCCACCTCCTCAGCATGCTCCTTTGAGCATGGCTCTCGACGTCTACTCTCAATCCGCCTGGCTTGGTCAGGCCGATTCACCTGATCCTCTCAAAGAGACCTTTCCTTCCGATGAGGCCATCATTGAAACTATGTCTCTTGAGGAGCTGCCTTGGGGCGATGGACATCATCGCTCCTCTTTTATGCCTAGCTTGGGGGCAATGACTGACTGTTTGGAGCGTTATGCTTCTTAGGTTCCTACCCCTCCTCTTCAAACGCCTATTCTGACGCACGAGGTTTTTTCGGAGGGTAACCTGAGTAACATCACTCAAACCATCCCGATTAACATCTCCGTTAAACTGGGGATCGTTGAGAATATTCACGTGGGAGTGACTTGTTCTCCCGATGATATTCAAGTCTATACTGATCTTTTCAAAGAATTCAGAGATGTGTTCGCCTCGTCCTACGATGAAATGCCGGGGATTGATCCCAGTATCGTAGTGCATGAGATTCCAACCTATCCTGGTGCGAAGCCCGTGCGCCAATGCTTACGCCCCATGCATCCTCGGAAAGCCGCTGCAATTAAGGCAGAAGTTGAAAAACTTCTGAACGTGGGTTTTATTTATCCTATCCCCCTCATAGAATGGGTTTCCAACATTGTCCCTGTCGATAAAAAGCAGGGTACGATTAGAGTCTGTGTTGATTATCGCGACATCAATCGCGCCTGTCCAAAGGATAATTATCCCACTCCGTTCATAGATCAGATCATCGACGAATGTGCCAGAAGTGAGATCTATTCCTTGATGGACGATTTCTCAGGATATAATCAGATCAATATCGCACTTGAGGATCAACACAAGACCACATTCATCTGTCCGTGGGGTACTTTCGCGTATAAAAAACTCCCGTTCGGCTTAAAGAACGCTGGAGCCACTTTTCAGCGTGCGATGTCCTACGCTTTTCATGACATTCGCCATATCGTTCAGCCTTATCTGGACGACTTGCCAGCTCATTCAGCTAAGCGAGAGGACCATCCTGAACATCTCCGCCAGATCTTTCTTCGTTGCAGGTGCTATAATATTAGGCTCAATCCCCATAAGTGCGTCTTCGGCGTGGATTCTGGCCGTCTTTTGGGATTCATAGTCTCGAAAGACGGGATTCGCCTTGACCCTTTAAAGGTTGAGGCCATTATTAATCTCCCATCACCCTCCTCCCTATATCAGTTAGAGAGTCTGCAAGGGAAAGCAAACTTTCTTCGGCGCTTTATCCCGAATTTTGCCGAGGTGGCCAAAGGATTCACTCGTCTATTAAAGCAGAACGTTCCCTTCCACTGGGATGAAATCGCTCAGCAATCCTTTGAGAAGCTGAAGACGTTGCTTGTCAATGCTCCGTTGCTTCGTCCTCCGAACTACCACCGCGACTTCACTTTATATCTCGCCGCCGCATTTAGCACCATAGCCATGGTCTTGGTGCAGGATGACGATGACGGTAATGAACATGTTGTTTATTATCTGTCACGGAACCTTCTCGATCCAGAAACGCGTTATGCTCATGTCGAGAAGTTGGCGTTAGCCGCAGTACATGCTGTGCAGCGCTTTCGCCATTACATCCTTTTGCGTATGATAACAGTGGTTTCGGATTGCAACCCTATGACGTATATTCTCTCTCGACAATTACTAGGGGGCAAGTACTCCAAGTGGATTGTTATCCTGCAGGAGTTTGACTTAGAGTTCACTACCGCTAAGTCAACTAAATCACTGGTTTTCGCGGATCTTATATGCTCTCTCCCTACAGACTCCGCTCCCTCACACTCTGAAGACCATATACCGGACGAAACGCTTTTCCTCATCAGTACTCGTGACCCTTGGTACGGTGACATAATTGTGTATCTTCAGACCTCGACATTTCGGTCTGAGTTGGATAAAGCTGCCCGCCGTCGAATTCGGCATCAGTCCCAGCCCTACCGTATAGTAGGAGATACCTTATACCGCATTGGAGTAGATTCGGTGCTCCGGCGGTGCCTAACCTTGGAAGAGGCTGAAAAGGTCCTAAATGACTGCCACAGTGGCGCCTGTGGTGGACATATGTCCGGGTATGCTACTGCCCAGAAGATTCTGCGAGCAGGTTATTTTTGGCCTTCCATATTCAAAGACTGTATCACTGCAGTCCGTAAATGTCATGCGTGCCAGATATTTCAGTGCAAGATGCGCGTGCCGCCTTTACCCTTGCATCCCGTTATTACCGTCGGCCTTTTGCGAAATGGGGTGTGGATTTTATGACGTGTAACCCTCACTCGGCCGGGGGGCATGCGTATATCATTATCGCCGTCGACTACTTCACCAAGTGGGCCGAGGCGATGCCTACACTAGCTGCTGACGGTAAAACAGCTGCTCAATTTATATTCAACCACGTTATTGCACGGTTCGGGGTTCCTCAAGCCATCGTCACTGATCACGGTACTCATTTCCGAGATTATATGATGGCGGAGCTGACTTCAAAGTTGGGCTTGCGTCACGACAGCTCAACACCATATTACCCTCAGGCGAATGGTCAGGTTGAAGCAGTGAACAAGGTTCTGGTCACTATGCTTCAACGAAAAGTTGGTATTCACAAATCCAATTGGCATCTCCAACTGTTCTCAACTCTCTGTGCATACCGAACATCTGCTAAAAGTGCAACTGGATTCACACCATTTCAATTGGTGTATGTTTTGGAAGCAACTCTTTCGGTTGAATGCGAGATTCCTTCTTTGAAATTAGCTGTGGAACTTCTACCTAATACTTCTGCTAAGGAAGAACGTCTTCTGTATCTGGAACGGTTAGATGAAACCCGTCGTCTGGCTGCTTTGGTTATTGAAGCACAAAAGAAGAGGGTCAAAACTCATTTTGATCAATCTGTTTCCCCCCGTTCCTTTATCGAAGGAGACCTCGTCCTCCTGTACGATCAAGCACATGACAAGCTTGGAGCCGGTGAGTTCCAGCCTATGTGGCATGGGCCCTATATAGTAAAACGCATTTTGAAAAACGGGGCTTATGAGCTTATAGACTATGAAGGAGTTCCGCTGGCGCAGCCCAGAAATGGGCTGTACCTCAAAAAGTACTATGCCTGAAGTGATTTCTTGGTGTGGTGTGTGTACATAGGTGTGTGTTTTTCATTTGTGTGCATGTTTGGCGTGGTGTGCCTTGTAAACATATTTCTGCTGATCGGGTCTTCCTGGTTGTGCAGATGTCCATTCATCCATTTGTTGGTTTTGTGGACGGTGCCTCCCGTAGTACCAGGAATCTGTCTTCAGCAGCCTGGGTAATCTATGATCCTGCTGGTGAGTTGGTCAACCTGCAAGGTGTGTGTCTAGGACGTACTACGAACAACATCACGGAATATAGTGCTGTGTTAGAATTATTAACCGAGGCGGTAAACCTTGGTATCCGTGAATTGCTTATGTATCTAGATTCGCAACTTGTAGTGTTACAACTGAACGAACACTATTCGGTAAGAAACCTGTCCATTTTACGTCTGTATCTGCGTATTCGATTACTGGAAAGGAATTTTGACTACATTACATATCAACATATACCCAGGAATTTGAATACATTAACAGATGCAATAGCAAATTTGGTATTAGACAGACATTTGCGCAATTTTTAAATCATCATCACATGTAAAGAAATATCCATCCAGAAATAGATATGCATATATATATACATATCGAAGTGTTTACATAAGAGTGTGTCACATAAAGTCAAAATATACATAATCATCTTAAATACATCCGGAGACGATATGTCTCTCAAAAAATATGTGTGGTAAAAGCCCTAAGAGTCTAATCCACATGATGCTCATGATAACATGTAACTGCACGCACTAAGCGTCTCAGAAGTCGGTGGATTCGACTAGGTACTCCCACCGTATGACGCTGGTACGCCATCGGTACATCCGCCAGCCGAGCATAGTCTGGGATCCCTCGGGCAATACCCTCGAGATTCTGGATCAAATCCTCCCTCCTGTGCCCTCTGCCTGAGGATCAGGGGCGAGAAGGGTCCTCCGCGCGATTGGAGACATACTGGCTGGTCTCTCGGGGCCCACATTTGCATACATATAAAATATGTTAGGACGATTGTATATTAACAAAAAATCATAAATCATAAAAATCAAAAGAGATGAGGTCATACCCAACTCCTCGTCCCAGTCATCTCCTTCTGGCAGTGGGAGATCTAGGTCTCCAGTGAAATCGGTTCCTGCATATGGCCAGTCTTCCACGACGATCAACTGGCGCCGTAACCACCCAAAAAACTCCGGCCTCCACGACATCTGTTGGCCTCCTCCAGCCCTGGGCATTAGTGCTGCCCAGCGAGCCATTCTTGGCTCTCGTGGAATCGGCTCAGCTACGATGGCCTCTTGGCCTTGGAAGATTGGTAATCGTTCCAGAATAAACGATACCAGGATGGAACCATAGCCAAACTATTTCAGTTTGGCTTGCTTGCATTTCGTGAGCTGTCTCTTCATGTTGATTGTTACTGCTGTAGCCCAGTCAAACAAAAGTGGAGTCATGCACTCTGAGGCCAGCAGGAGTTGGGCCTTTGTGGCCTCGTGCGGTGCCTGCGACCCTACAGCCCGCGTGATGGTATGTAGGACAACTCTCAATGCCAGATCAGGGATGGTGTGGATATCCACCTTTTTACTCCCTGATCCAATTTGTGCCCTTGGGAACACTCGTGCCATCACCTCTTCCATCTTCTCGCCGGATGGTCTGCTCCCAGTCAAGATGGGTACCGGACCTCTGCGACACAATCCGGTTATGAAATACACATCGGAGACCTCTAGTTCCAATACCTGATCTCGCAACTTGAACACTTGTTCCTGTTCATCCCAAATACTGATCAGATACTGGAGGAGCTTGGGCTGAGCTCGTAAACAGGGTGTTAGGAAGAACTTCTTGAGCCCACAGTTTCTGAGGGCATTCATGCAAGCCTCACTTTCTATGGCCTATTCATCCTCTTCTCCATGCTCTCTTTCTTTCCACTCAATCACCATTTTGCTTGATTTCCTGCATCCACATGGTCACAAACCCTTAATTAGATCTCTGGTAGGCTTCAAAATTCATTTAAATTGATTAAAATTTCGAATTTCTAGGCGGAAATTTGGGTTCAGCCGCTGGCGCGGCTGTTTTGTGAATAATCGCGCCACGTGGCGCGAGGCCTTTACATGGAAAAGCCCATTGGCGCGGGTCCGTGCCTGATAACCGCGCCAATGAGCGCAGCCCTAAAAATTCAAAAAGTTGCCACAAGAATCTGATACATGAGGGAAAACTATTAAAAAATGGATTGAAATGAAGTACAGGGAAGCGCCTCTTACCTGTCACAGATGAGAATCTGAATGGTAAACCGGATCTGTCGCAATCACCGTCAGAAGTTTGCACACCAAATGGACCACTGCTGCTTTTCACCAAGGTAAATAGTAAATGTAATTTTGTTTTTACCATTTTGGCATATTTATAACTTTTTCGACATAGGATGGGTTTTAAAAGTTATTTTTATCAAATATTTTAATATGTTATGTCGAAAATGGGTTTTACGCTTGCTTGGTATGTGCAGCAACAGGTTTTTGCGACTTTAACGGTGGAAACGAGTTGTATTTTATACTTTTTCGGACTCGGTAAATACACGAAAAAATCACTTTGGAGTCATCTTTCATCTCTTTTCTAACTCTCTAAACGTGAAAAGATTGTTGAGGCCCTTGTCGTTTCGATCTCATTAAAATGGACATGAATCGACATCTACCCAGTATATGTTTACCCCTTTTCGGGCTGGGATAGATTGATTACGAAAAAGGAATACCCTAGCCTATCGCGACTAGGAGGTCTTCTCAGATATTGTTTTATACCTTTTCGGATCTGAGAAACTATTTATGAAAAGGGACCTGTGGAGTTTACTTTTTTGTTGTCTTTTCAAACTCTCTAAACATGAAAAGATGTCGAGTTCTCCCTTTGTCAAACTTGTTAAACCCTGATGACATCGGATCCAGTCGAAATGACGTTCTCCGAGTTTCTCCTTCCTAGGACTTGTTAAATGCACTAGGATGGATTCGCCCGAAGGCGGACTTATATTACAAGCATATGCTATCCCCTTCAAGCTTGTTATCAAAAATAATTGGGGTACTCGCCAGAAATGGTGGGGGAAAAAATGGAACCATCATCATTGTCGTCGGCAGTATGTCGCTCTTGAACATGGCACTTGTCTGCATTCGTGTCGGGTTGGGGACATCTCATCTCGTTTCTTCACTTTGCCTCCGTGGGTTTGGATAATCCCTTTTGACCTCTCATCTGCTCATTGCCTCGTCACCATGACCTCTGATCCGTTGATGTTAAATACTGCCAAGTCCACTGTCGTGCCGTTTATATGCTCAAGAGAAGTTGGCCTCTGCTAATATCAACCTTCCTCTGATTCTCATACGATTCTGATTCACAACAAAAACATCATGTTCCTCTGTCTCGTGTCGATGATGTGGGAAACATTATGGCCCACCTTCGATCAAGGTCACTTCCTGTCAACTTCAGCTCATTATCCAGGAAGCTGACTTAGAGACTCCCTTATGGTACCTTGGAGCCTGCATGCCTCAATGGCAGGTTCGTCACATTCGACGTGAGGTTCTCATCATTGGCCTCCGATCGAGTGATTCTACGGGTGTTCGACGCCAGCTCATTGATTCACACGCCGTAGATTGTACCTATAGTACCTTGAGGACCATTGTCATTATTGGTGGTTCCTCTCGTGTCTGTTAGCAACTCTCATCATTGGCTGGTAATCAGACGATGTTCTTGCATGTTCGACTTCAGCTCACATATTCGCATGCTTGAAATTGTAGTTTGTTCGGGTCGAGATGGAGCGCAAGACCCTGGATTGTGTCTGTTGTAATCCAGGCTGCGATATTGTGGACTGTTTTCATTATGTACATGACTCACTGATTGGATGGATGCGACCATACCTGAGTCTATTTATTGATCCTCGCTGGATGGCTGCGCTATACCTTGGATCTGGATTATTGTATACTCTGTTTTGGATGGCTGCGTCCATACCACATATACATCATGTACTTGAGATATCAGTTGTATTTCTCCACGCAGGTTTTCCGACGGCAGAGCTTCAGTTGGACACGTTCTCGTAAAGCATTTCACCCCTCTCTCTCTCTACGGGCCTCATGCTTTAGGGGGCATCTGTTACACAGTAATTTGTCACCATCCCTACCATTCCCCGTCCCGCACATTGGAGGGCCCATTATGTGACCTGTGAGCAATGTCATGCCTTGAAACCATTATCATTGCACTCCTCTAAACATGAGCTTCAATTGCCCTAAAGACATATCCTTGCAAAAAACCACAAAACATCCCTTTTTGCATTGGCGCGGGTATCCAGTTCATCACTCGCGCCAATGGGGAAAATCCTACAAAGAGGCCGCGCCAACTGGCGCTCTGTCCCAGAGTCGCAGTCGCGCCAGCCAATTTAAGGAGTGTTTTTTAAATAAGAAAGGCAGAAGTTTTGTTTCAACAAACTCAGAAATTGCTATCTATCTTGAGTTGGGAGGTTTGGCTCCGGGAGTTCCATGGAAGGGAAGTGGTTTGCCACCTCTCATGGAAGCTTCCTTGATGATAGGGCCAATCCCACAATTATAGGGATTCCAACTCCCCTTCCTCCTTCTATAAAAGCTTGCCCATTTCCATTGCAAGCTAGTCTTGAAGTGCCTAAGCTTTGAATCTCCAAATTCCCAAGAGCCTTCATGCTGCAAGAGCCCTCATTTTTCCCTTAAGGCCGACTCAAGCAAGGAGACTATCGTCGAGAGACTCTAGAGAGGCTTGTCCCTTCCCTGGCGAGCTTTGCGAGACGTGAACGACTGGAGACCCTTCCGAAGGAGACCTCAGCGTCAGAACATTGGTTGTACTCTCTTTCGATTGCTTATTAATGAATGACTATTGGTTATGGTTCCACTCTATTTTTCACTTATGATAATGATGAGTTATATCCTTTCTGACTGATATATAGTTGCGTATTCTGGATTTTATGCTTGTATTCGTGTTGTTTCTTGCACGTGCAGGTGTCCATTCACGGAGATCGTGGGGATCGTGATCTGCCGAGGCTGAGGAACGGGAATGCTGTCTCTTCTACGAATCATAGCACTGGACTCCAGGTAGGCCTCCATCATTGGCTTATTTATTTGCAATTAGGAACTTGCGCTGTAGCATTTGATGATTGTTGCTAGACCCCTGCTGGGCTAGTAGGGACCGCCTCTGTCCATAGAGGGGATTTACCTCCTCAACAGCAAGGTTTTTAAAGTTAAAAGCTGTAAACTATTGCATTGTAGATAAATGTCTTTATTGGAAAAATGCAAGTGGGTTATTGCTTAAATTTTTGCCTGAGAATGATGCAGAGAAGGTTAAGCACGAGTTCCATGAAGGAGAATGTGGAGGCCACCTCTACTGGAAGACAACAGCCAACAAAATCCTTAGAGCTGGTTACTATTGGCCCACCCTCTTTCTAGATGTACACAAGATGATAATTTCCTATCATAAATGCCAACTTTTTGAAGGCAAAAGAAAATTGCTTCCCTTACCTTTGCATCCAATCACTTTTCAAGCTCATTTTCAACAGTGGGGTTTAGACTTCATAGGAGAAATCCATCCACCCTCATCTTCCCAACATAGATGGATTCTCACCGCAAAAGAATACTTTACCAAATGGATAGAAGCCATCCCTTCTAGGCAAGCCAATGAATCTGTCATCATAAAATTCATTGACTCTCATATCCTCTCTAGATTTGGTTGTCCTAGGAAGATCATCACTGATAATGCAGCTGCATTTGGATCCAAGAATATGGTTGAATTCTGTCACAAATATCAGATTACATTGGGTCATTCTACTACTTATTACCCTCAAGGTAATGGGCTGGCGTAATCCTCAAACAAAAGTTTGGTGAACATAATCAAGAAGTTGTTGGAGGACAACAAGAAGTCTTGGCACACAAAGCTAGTACATCCACTTTGGGCTGACAGATTAACACTTAAGAAAACTATTGGAATGTCACCCTACCATCTTGTGTATGGAATACATGTAATTTTTCTAACCAGCTCAGGTGTACCAGTTATGAAGTTGATCCAAGAATTGCAGTCTGAAGACAATGACATGATTAGAAGGATTAATCAGACTATACATCTTCAACAAACCAGAGAGGAGGGTTACAATAGAGCACTGCAAAAGCAAGAGAGCATCAAGAAGCTTTTTGACAGAAGAACAAAGGCCAGCAATTTCAACATTGGGGATAAAGTGTTAAAGTGGGACTCAAGGAGGGAAGACAAGGGCAAGCATGGGACATTTGATAACTTATGGCTTGGCCCTTATCTCATTCATTCTGCTGCTGGCAACAATGATTATTTCTTGCAGGAATTGAATGGAACTGAACTGTTTGGAGGTCCTGTCAATGGCAGGATGCTCAAACATTATTTCTCTTGATCCTATCATGTTTGGAAGCCTTTTTATCTTTTTTCCTCATTATAAATATTTCATCCATCATTGCATTCAAAGTTAGAAAAATAAAAAATACAAAAACAATAAAAGATAGAAAAGAGGGCAGATTGTAAAAACAATAAAGGTACAACCCCATACCAAAAAAGAGAAACAAAATCTGAAAGTGTGCAAGCTCAAATGCCACTCCTAAGAAACACACTCCTAGTTAGTCATACAGCCTAATCATGACTAATTAGTTTTAAATTTACTGCTGATAGGTTAGTGAAAATTAGATTTGCCAAACAGCTTAATCTTGGCTTATCAGTTAGGAAGATTAGGATAGAAAATAAAGGTTCAAACAAGTTAAAAATCTGAACCTATGAATTCCAAAAGAAAGAATGACTCCAATCTGTTTTAGTCTTGAGTCAAAGATAGAAGTAAACTGGTTCTAATGAGCCCACAACCTGAACCAGATAAAAAGGAAAAAGCAGCTCAAACAAACTAAAAAACAGATCTGAAGAAAAGAGAAGGATGTGCTTAAAACTTTCAGATCTTAAGCCTTCACCATTTTGATTTAATTTTCTACAAAAATGATCTATGTGCAGCTTTTTTTATGCCATAGATCTACAACAAGTTAGAATGTTCAATCCTGAATTGTATGCTTTTAAATTTCTTGTTTTAGAAATTAGAGAATAAAAATCTGCTAGATAGTCTAATCCTAACAGATAGTAGTTAGGTAGAGAAGCTTATGAACTCAACTGTTTAATCTGAGTTCATGGAGAAATAAGAACCAGACTTAGATTAGTTTTTTTCTTTTAAAAGAATAAAATGTTTGTAAAAGAGTTTTCCAATCCAAATGCACTCTGAAAGAAGAAAAAATGTTAGATCAGTAGGATTGGGTAGGTAGAAAGCTTGTTTGATGGAGTTCCATTGTTTTTTCATGGCTGCTAACATTATCAGAACAGAAGAAGATCATCCAAGTAAAGAAAGTTGCAGCCCAATGGATGAGGCATTGCTCAGCCCCCAGAGAATACAAGTCTGAAGTTCTTGACACCTTCAACAAGGTGCCATCCCCATGTGGAGCCACTACTAGCCACCTATAAAATTTGTCATATCAAATGGTGGCTACATCATTTTTTCAAGTCTTCAAGAAACAATTTTATTTCCAAATTGTTAGTTCTTGAAGTCTTATGAAGATGACTTATCCTTGAGTTAATCTTCACTGCTGTTTCCCTCTCAATTCTGAAAATCTGTTGTTTTCCTGAAGAGAAAGACTGCTGAAAACTCCATTTTCCCCTCATTTTACCCCTTCTTCCACTCAAAATTAACCTCCTTTTTATTCCCTTTTCCCCATAAAAATCCTCATTTTTTCCTCATTTTTCTCCATTTCCTTTCATAATTCCCCTTTAATCAGGTTTAAAACTCCTTTTTAAACCTTATCGAAACCCCCAAAATCCTTTGAAAATCCTTGAAAAATCATTAAAAAAATATTTTTTGTGCTAAGGCCCTAGGCCCTTTTGGCCCAAGCCCCCAAACCACTTCCCCACCATATAACCCGCGCCCAGGACCAAGAGTTAAGTCCCGAGCGCTAATCGCAATCGGAGGTTTGCGATGGGCACGTTTCTTTGTTTAAACAAAAAATATCAATGCAATTGGCCCCTTTCCCTTTTAAAATCCCCGACTCCTCCGCTCTCCTTCACATAACCCGGAGCCCGCAATTGGGCGCTAAACATTATATAAAACCCTCCCCGATACGAATTTTCCTTTGTATTTTATTAAAAACCCCATTTTTTCATATTATAACGAAACCCGATGGTTCATTGGTTGGGAAAATTCCAACTGTTGATTTAAACGAATCAACGATCTGTGAGATCTCGCATCGGAGTTTTCCATTGGATGCGTTCATCACTCCCTCCCGATTGGCGACCTTCCGATGGATTCCCTACCGTTGATCTATTCCGCCATTCCCAAATTCGACGGCCCACATTGCTCTGTTCATAAGCCCATCCTTCCGCCTTCGGCATTCGTAAGTAAATATCCATTGTCGATCTGATCCTCAGATCAACGACCCTCATTCAATCGCATCGCAAAAAATCCATTGCACCTTTCCTCTCTCCTCCTCCGATCGCAATCTTCTGATTGTATCTGGGCCGTCCATACATTAAGACCTGACGGTCCAGATCAACCCTCCCTTCCCTTTGTTATTTCTTAAAACACCGCTGTATAAAGTTTTGGTGAATACCAGCCGTTGATCTCTGCAGATCAACGACCCACAATGACCCATTCTTCGCCCGACCCTCGCCTCATATTTTATTCCATTAACCCTGAGATTTAATCTGGACCGTTCATTCCTTTCATCCAACGTTCTAAAATAAATTCGATAGGCCCAACTACTTTGGGTCCTACCTTTCCCCAGATCTAATCTCAACCATTCATTCCCTGATCCGACGGTCAAGATTAAAACCACTTTGACCTTGCCCCACCTCTTTCCGCCTACGCATCTTGTCTTTTTGCGCTCCAAACTCCACCGTTGGATCTACCTACCCTTCATCCAACAAGTAGGGACCCATATCGCGTGATTTTAAGCCCGAAGGATAATTTTTCAAAGTTACGCGATATGGGTGGTTTTAAAAGGCCACGTGTCGGCCAGTAACGCATATCGCGTTCAAAAAGGTGAAATCTCCTTTCTCCCTTTTCATCGCACGAAACTAGCGGTTTCTTTAGTCGAAACTACCATTCCCATTCCCATTGCATTTTCCCAAAATAGATCTCCGTCATTGATCTCTGATATCTAACGGCTCACGTTCAATCTCGCCCTTAGTTCATTGCCCTCCACCCATCCTGCAAAGGACTTCTTAAGTCATTCTCAGCCGTTGATCTCTGTGGCCGATCTCATCCGACGGCCCAAAATCTTTTCGAAACCCCAATTTCAATTTTAACCCTTTTTTTCTCCGCCAAAGGTTTTTCACCTATTTTCTTTGCATTTTCTTCCATTTCGAAAATAATGTGGCCCTTCTACATTATATTTTCCTAGTCAATTTCGACCGTTGATCTTTGCAGATCAACGGCCCGGACTTAATTCTCCACCACCATTGATCCATCGCCTCCCTATCCAACCCAACGAGCAATCCTCGCCGTTGGATGCTTTCATCCAATGACCACAATTTAACCAAATCCTTTGAAGCAGTTTTAACCTTCCTCGCAGGATTTTTTCTAATTTTTCTTTATTGTGAAGGTTTTAATGGTTTTTTCAAAAGTTTTAAAAGAAAATTGAAGGCCAGGGATGACGATCCCCCAGGCCTTTATGCGTGAAAGAGATCATTCTACAGGGTTTCCCATCAAAGTTTGCCGGTGCCTCATGAACACTTGCAACATTATAAGAGCCCACTATAATGCCTGCACATCAACAAGACACAACAAATCTTAATCAAACAGAGAGTATTAGTGTTAAAGGATCCAATCACAACAGAGATGAAGAATTGAAGATTGTTTACATAGTTTTGAGGGATTATGGCCTAAATCGACTATCTAAAGCCTAATCCACTCAATTAAATGCATTTTGAAGAACATAAGACAGAATTTGGGCCTTATTAAGCCTAACACACAAAATTAAAGCAAATTAACAGTGATTAAAGAAGGACAATCAGATCTATCTATCTGAGAAGCCTCCACTGCCACATCAGAGGCTAATTGAATCCTCTCAGTTACCAAAAGCTACCTGCAGCCTCAAAGCATTCAAAAGAGGCCTAGTTATTGCCATAACAGAAGACATTAGCAAAAAGACAGCTGAATAGTTATTTCGAATCAAAGAAACTAATTTGAACTATCAGAAGAGTTATTACAAGGATAAGAAATAGCCTTAAAAGTCAAAACTTTTTATCCACTAAACCTCGAAAGCTGAACAGAGTTATGACATAGAGATATAGATCGAATGGATTCCTGCCTTATGCCTTGCATGGTTATCAAGGAAGAGAATTGCATTAACTATAGAATTAATGATACTTTAACCCTAGAAATATTTCCACCTCCTCATTTTTCTTATAAAATCCCTTGAGGAGCTCATTGTAAAGGGTTGGTTTCTAATTTTGATATAATACTTGTGCTCGAAACTTTCTGCATGTAAATAGTATTCAGAGGCTCTTGAAGCTCTGTTTATAATCAAATAAGTTAGGCCGAGAAGAGAGGATGATTGCTGAACTAAAACATTGGACTTGAAGAATGTAACTGGATTGACATCAATATACAAGCTAATTTTTGGAATCCTAGTCTATATCACTGGTGAAGTGCTTCTTCCTATGTTGTTTTTTTCCTTTCATGTATGCCATTTTGTCCACTTATTCTCTGATAAAGAACAACAAGCATAGAGTTAGGATTTACAGTTTACAATACCCTTCTCTAACTGATAAGATTTATCTCAATGTTTTCCTCCAAATTGTGTGTTTAAGAATGACTTAAGTTAAGTGTAAACATTATCAAGGAATGTTGGTTTGTCCCTGTCTTGATGTGCGAAGCTTGAAAAGTAGTTCTTGAATGATATTTTCATTATGTACTCAGTAAAGTTAGACTAGAAAAGTTTATGGTTAGCCCTGTCTTCTAGTTTCTTTCTCCAAAGGTAGTTCTGAAAATTTCCCTAAGAGTATGCTGAGAGCAGTTTAGATTTAAAAGTATCTTATTTGATCTTAGGCTGCACTTCGTTTTTCTTATCTGTTTTCGTCCCTTCTGAAAGTAATTATGTGGATTACTGGATTGTTTTTCTGATGAGTTAGCTTTAATACAAGCTTGTATAAAGAAGTCTATGGTTAGCCCTGTCCTTTGGTTGGTTTTAAACAATTACTTAAAAGGCTTTTCTTGTTTGGAAAGATTGATAAATCCTAGTTGAAATTATTGTATTTTCCCACCCCTTCAACACTTTTATTGTTCCATTCCGTCATTTTATCTAAGAGATATTGTGATATAGATGACTTTCCCCTTGGATCACTCTTGAAATTGTTGCATAATTAAACCCTTTTATGACTTCATAGCCCAATGGACTAAAAGCCAGCCTCATATCTATCCTATCAGCCGAATCTTGTTCTGATTGCTTATACCTTCACCCTTTGAAACTCTTTCATTTTAGGACTTTCCACTCAACTAAAAATCATGCTCAACCATCCAAAACCAAACAAAAACCCTTGTTCTTAATAACTAGCCTAATATCATACCCAAAAGCCTTAAAAGATAAATCAATGTTTGCACTTATAGAGAGATCCCTCTCTAGATTCAGGAGGGCTAGATCCTAGAATCCCAAAGTGGTTCAAATGTACTCTCCGCAGTTTTAGTCTCACCAATCTGCTAGAATTACGGGGAGCTAACACCAGGGTTATAGGATTTAGATCTATAGTGCTCAGGAGGCACATATAGTTGGGGATGTGGGTCATAATATTCCTCGAATTTATGCAATTGTGGACAGCAAGTAGGAAGATCATTAGGCATCCATTAATGATATGTAAGGTAAGATTTGTGGTTGAGTTGTTTCTATTTTGATTGATCCTAGATCTAATTATAGTTATGTTAATCCTGGCCTGGTGGATAAGTATGGCTCGAGAAATGAAGTGCATGCAAAGTCTTGGTTGTTGCAATTAGCTACAGATACTAAGACGAGAGTTCATCACTGGGTAAGAGCTTTTTCATTCGAGCTTAATGATATGCCTATAGTAGCACTTCTGAATGTACTTTCGTTGGGATCATACAATATGCTTTTCAGTATGGATTGGTTGTGTATTCATAGGACTAAGGTGGATTGTTATGAGAAGGATCTTGAGTGCCTGGATGATAATGGGGAAAAGACAATCTTGCAGGGAAAGAATAAGCCTACATTAGTGATGATGGTAACCGCTATGCATGCTAAGCACAATTGCATAAAAGGGCGTGTGATGTTTGCAGTTCATATTTCCAGTGACAAGGCTAAGGATGTTGAGGATGTAGAAATCTTCAAGAGGTATCCAGTCTTGCAGAAGTTTTAGGATTTATTCCCAACAAAGATTCCAAAGTTTACTACTTACAGGGAAGTGTACTTTTATATTGAGGTACCAGGAGCAACACCAGCATCAAAAGCACCTTACAAGATGTAAACACCAGAGTTAGTAGAGTTGAAGTTGAAGCTGAAGGAAATGATTGACAAGGGATACATTAGGCCTAGTGTATCACCTTGGGTTTCACCAATATTTTTTGTGAAGAAGAAGGATGATACTCTCAGGTTATGCATTGCTTACATGTAGTTGAACAAGGTGAAAATCAAGAACAGGTGCCCATTGCTAAGGATCGATGACTTGTTTGACCAGTTGAAGAGAGCAATGGTGTTCTCAAAGATTGAATTGAGATCAAGATACCATTAGATACACATCAAAGAAGAGGGCATCTACAAGACTGCTTCCAGGACCAGGTATGGACATTATGAGTTTGTTATAGTTCCATTTGGTTTGAATAATTCTCCAGGTACTTTTATGTGCTTGATGAATAGTGTATTGTGTCATTATCTGGAAAATTTTGTTATCATATTCATTGATGATATATTGATATATTCTAAGAATGAGGAAGAACATGACGAAAACTTAGCAGTAGTGTTGAGATTGCTAAGAGAGCATTAGTTGTATGCCAAACTTAGTAAATGCATCTTCTTTCAGAAAGAGGTGCATTACTTGGGACATGGTGTTTCCAAGGAAGGCATAATAGTAGATCCATAAAAGATAAGAGCTATCATGGAGTGGGAAACTCCTAGAAATGTAGATGAAGTCAAATCATTCATGGGGTTAGAAGGTTACTATAGGAGGTTCATCAAAAACTTCTCACACATTACAAATCCTATTACATCATTGTAGAGAAAAGGTAAGCAATTTGAATGGATAGAGGAATGTGCAGTCCGTTTTGAGTAGTTGAAGCAGTTGTTGAAAATTTCTTCAGTTCTTAATATTGCAGATCAGGACAAAGAGTTTGTGGTGTGTACATATGCTTGAAAAATAGGACTTGGTGGAGTCCTGATGCAGGAGGGACAAATGGTGTGCTATGTGTCTAGGAAATTGAATGAGCATGAATAGAACTATGTGACTCATTATCTTGAGTTGGAATCTATTATTCATGCCTTGAAGATGTGGAGGAATTATATTATTGGCAGTATGTTTGTATTGATGAGTGATCACAGTGGGTTGAGATACATGTTTGAACAATAAAATCTGAATACTAGGCAAGCTAGATGGTTGACTACCCATAGTGAGTTTGACTTCAAGATCAGGTACATTATGGGAAAGGAGAGTAGAGTTGCAAATTCTCTCGGAGAATATAGTGAAAGTGAACAATGTAGCAGTTATGAGTTCATATGGCACAAAATTACAGGATCATATCTTACAGGCAGGACAACATGATGATAAGTACAGGGAGATTAATCATGGGTTACAACACGATATAGGTGATCAGAATGTGGACTATCATCTTACGACATATGGCTTGGTGAGATTCAAAGATAGGATCTATGTGTTGGATGACAATGAGCTCAAGAAGCTTATCTTGAGGGAGTTTCATGTCAAGCCATATTTAGGTCACCCATGATATTAGAATATATTGAAAATAATGAATAAGTTTTACTATTGGTCGAATATGAAGAAGGAAGTGGTAGAGTTTGTGGCTAACTGTGAGCAAGTGAAAGCAGAGTGTAAGCATCCAGGTGGGTTGCTTCAGCCTATTCTGATTTCAAAGTGGAAATGGGAGGTCATTTCCATGGATTTCATTACAGGTCTTCTGAGGACATCAAGGAAACATGATTCTATCATGGTTGTGTTCAATATATTGAGCAAGGTAGCTCACTTCATTCCATTGAAGAATGCTTATTTAATTAGTGAGGTAGCACATGTATTCATCAGTGAGATCATGAGATTACATGGTGTTATGAAGAATATTGTGTCGGGCATGGATGCTAAGTTCACTTCCAAGTTTTGGAAGGAGTTGTTTGTAGGTTTGGGGATAGATTTGGCCTTCAATAAAACTTATCATCCATAGAGAGATGGGAAAATAGATAGGGTCAATAGGATACTGGAGGATATGCTGAGGATGTATGCCATGCATCAATAGAGGAGGTGGTAGGAGTATCTTCCACTGGTTGAGCTTGCTTACAACAATGGGTATCGGGAGTCACTAAAGATGATTTTATTTGAGGCACTCTATGGGCAGAGTTGTAACACTCCCATTAGCTAGAGTGATCAAGTGAGGTACTTATTGGACCGAACATTTTGGCATAAATGGAATAGGAAATGCAGGTTATAAAGAAGAATCTGAAGGAAACACATGACATGCATAAGAGTTATGCAGACCAGCACATGGAATTTAAAAAGTTTTAGGTTGGGGAGCAAGTGTACTTTTTCATCAAGCCCAAGAATATCTCTTTGAGGATTGGATCATGTGCCAAGTTGGA
Source organism: Pinus albicaulis (assembly GCA_034641835.2). Classification (NCBI taxonomy): domain Eukaryota; kingdom Viridiplantae; phylum Streptophyta; class Pinopsida; order Pinales; family Pinaceae; genus Pinus; species Pinus albicaulis. Next base: position 451,917,151 of record CM076569.1, on the reverse strand, counting down.
ACCACGATATTGTGGGCCTTTTGAGATCCTTGAGAGGATTGGACCAGTGGCCTACAGACTTGTACGACCTCCGACAATGAAAGTCCATGATGTTTTCCATGTTTCATTTCTTAAAAGACATGTGAAAGATGTTGATCATGTGATTGATTGGAATATTGCAGGTGGAAATAGAAGGAAAATTCCAGTCGGAACCGCAGTGCATTTTGCAGTGGAAAAAACTCATGCTTCGGAATGAAGCAATCAAGCAAGTTAAAGTGTAGTGGAAGCACTTTGGTACCGATGAAGTTACATGGAAGATGGTTGAACATATGCAGGCTATGTATCCTTCATTATTTTCTACTTGAGGCAAATGAGTTTTGGTATTTGTACATATTTATATATGGTTTCTATTGTAAATACTGCAACGAGTTGTGTTATAAAGCTCCAATAAGCGGCATGGTTGTCATGACGGTTTTGCTTTTGAGCAGGTTGTTCATTTTAAACATTGTAATGAGCAATGTTATAAAGCTCCATAAGCAGTATGTTTTAATTTGCAACAATTTTGCTGGTTGTAGGTATCATAGATTACCAAGGACGGTGTTCCCCTAAGGGGGAGGGGTCTCTGACATCCTCGAGTTAAAATTTCATGTAATATAGTTAATAAAGGAAAAATAATACCAAGGTCATGGGGCATGTATTCCAAGCTTAATGTTGGGCAAAATACCCTAGTGGGCATCACTTGTTGTGTATTATGGCTAAGGGGAAATTGACAAAGGCTTTGAAAAGGCAACAATGTATTAATTGACATATTATTTATGAAAATAAATGAAATTAGGAAAAAAGGAAGTGAAAGGTCACATGTTGCATGTGAGGAGGAAATTGAAGGAAAATAAAGGAAAAATGAAGAAATTAGAGGCATCAATAATAAAAAGACATCAAAGCATCAATTTAGGGCCTTTTGTTAGTTGAGTTTTGGAATTGGCTTAAGAGAGGAGAAGAGCACCAAGAGGAGAAAGCACATAAGCAAGAAAAACAAAGGAAGGGAAAGGAAATCAAGGATCAAGCAAGTAAAGGTTGGGTCAAGCAGCTTCAGCTGAAATACTTGCGAGAAACAATTTACATGTATGCTTTCTTAGCTAGTTTCAACATGCATGGTATTTGCATGTGGATATATCGTTCTTTTGATGTCATTGGCATGGGTTTTGTTGGGTTTCAACAATGGAATTTAGCCTTGCCTTGCCATTTCCGGATAGCCATGGTGTGATGGGATTAATTCTTGATTGAGCTTTGGATTGCCAGAAGTTTTTGGATTTAGGTGAGGTGGTCTCAGAAAAATCCCAAGGGTTGGGGTGGAGATGGTTTTCTCTGGGAAGCCCTCAATATGTGGGTGGAGACAGGAAAATTCCTCAAGGGATGGTGAAGGAATCTTGAGGCATCCAAGCTCGTTTGTTTTTTGTTATCTCAGAACCGGTTTAGGTGAGATCATGGTATGATGAGGATGGAGGTGGTTTAACCTCTGGATTCCCTTGGTTGTTTATGGATTAGTTTATCCCATGATATCCCACATTCTTGCTTGGAATATGGCATGGGGGTGTTGGCTGAAAGAAATAATTGGTTCAACCCAATCTATCGTCGAGTGGTACATGGAAGTCCCTGACTTGGTTGGATTTCACTTATGGTTAATGCGAGCTAAGTTTCTCTTGTCATTAATGAGTAATTATACTTGTTATTATGTGGCTTTAATGGTTGTTCTATCATTGTTATCTATTTGGTTATATGTTGGTTATAAGCATGGTTTTATGACAGATCTCAATCATGGATCTCATCATTTTTTGATTAGTAAATGAATGAATAATGATTGCATGACCTAATTGGTGTTATTATAGCTAATTTGAGAGGGCATTAGTCCTTCTTGTTAAACCTCAAATAAGTTTCATATTCCTCTGTTCAAATATGTATCCATGACTTGTAGGATTGCATGTTCATCATGTGTTTGATGGAACGCTAATCCTGGTTAGGAAGGGTCTGGTCAAGCCCTAGTTCAAGTTTTGGTTCGGAAGATTTATTTCATTGTTATTCATCATTTCTAGAAGTATCATTGAGTTATGGGTAGGGGCTTGAGTTCTAGCCCTGAAAAAGTGGCTCAAAATTCGGGGTTACAGGCATAAAACTAACTAGAAAAGTCCATAGTTGTTGGGAAGCAGCCTTATGAGTGCGACTGGAGGGATACAACCTCATGAGACCTTGGCAAGGGAGCGACTGAGGCTTTAGATCAGTGAAAAAAATATTTAACTCAAGGGTTGGGTAGCTCTTGGAGGTCCTGTAGCACCTAAGGGAGGTCAATAAAGTCTTAAGTTGTCGATTCCATTTCCTTCAGGTCATATAGGAGGTTGAGTCTTATCATAGTGACCCTCAGCTCATATTTACCTTGGGCCAACCAGTGAAAGTGGGTAAATGTGGGAGGAGGTGAGTTACACAGTAATGACAAACTTGAAAGGTGGCAGGATCACATGTATGACAGTGATGGCAGAATTGGCCACAAAACTAGTGGCTCAAATTTGAACAGGGCAAGAGTATGCCTTCTCTAATACCATGTTAAACTACACAAGAATGTAAACAACATATAAGATAAATCGTTGAATGCATTTTATTCACAAAGATATACACATCAATACAGTTTTATGACCTCTTTACTTTCATATTCCAAGTGGTCTCTTGAACTCCAATGACTATTCTTATTCCACACCATAACTCTTAAGAAATTAAGCGTCTAACAAAATATTTAAGATAATTTATAAATACATTAAAAATATTGATTTCAATAATTTAAAATTACAATTTTAATGAAAATTTTATAATTATATTTTTTATAACAAATAAGAAAAACCAAAATTATAAAACATTTTGACTTCTTTTATTTTAGGGAATTATTATGCCAAACAAGTCTTTAATGGAAATTTTTTGCTGGTTGGCAATACAATTATTTTCTTGTAATTCAATATGTTTATACAATTTAAAAAATTATTCATTATAATCTCTAAGTTTTGTTACAAATTGAAAATTCTATAATACATGACAAAGTTGTTAAGAATTAAATGTTTGCTCTTCCCCATTCTGTGGAAGCAGATTTGGCATTCGTGAATGATTAATGTAATAATATTTCATTCATAAATTTGTATTTGGTTATTTGTTTTCCCATATTATGCATTCTTGAATGATTAATGCAATAATCTTTCATTTATAAATTTGTATTTGGTTATTTGTTTTCCCATATTATGACTGACCAATGACTATTTTATTAATAAAAGTCACGTGGCGGCAATGTCAATGTTTTTTTTGCTCTTTTGTATGGATGTATTTTTTTGCATGATAAGACATCTGACATTAAAATTGAGTCAATTTGGAACCAACTTCATAATCACATATCACATTTAAGAGTTTTTTTTGGAATACTATTTTACCCATTAGAGAAGAGCTCCACTTATTTTATCTTAAGTAAAAACAATGATTTATTTTTCCTAACAAAAAAAAGTAGAATACATGAAAAATTATTGCATTCAGTTCACTAGTGTTTTCAAGGGGTCATCCACTTGGATCTTCCTTGATTTACTAAGGAGTAGTTTAAATTTGAATAGCCTAATAGTAGTCGAGTACTTGAAAATGATGTTTTGGTGTGCATTTGTATAACTTAATGAAAAACAATTACACTCTCTTTAAGTACCTAAATTTATTGATGCTGACCTTGAGTTCTCAGAAAAACAAATCTTATTGTATTTGAAATTAAAAAAAAAATTAGATACCCATTCCAACTTTTATATGGATGGAGCTAGAGGAAAATTCTAAGAATCTAACACAATAGATTATGTCATGTGAATAAATACCACAAATATTTTATACCAAAATTTATAGATTTATTGCATTATAAAATAATTTTTTACCAAAATATTCTTTTATAAAAAAGAAAAAGAAAAAATCAAATATAAAATAAGTATAAAACATATTTGATCTTTTCCTAACCAAATATTTTGTATATTATATAATTATATTTTAACAAAATAATTATTAAAAAATAAATCAATAAAAAGTTAGAAATATGTGATAACTATATATATATATGTCAAACTCACATTATGACTTTCCGCCAACCAAATTAATTAATTAAAATTTCGAAAGACTATTATTTTTGAGCTTATAACGTTTTCCTTTTCAGCAAAGGCAAAGAATGTTTTTCCTAGAATCACCATGAAAAAAATGAAGGATTCACGTAAAAATGGGTTGGGTAAAATTTTATAATTTGTTAGCTACCATAAGAGATGATGGAAACGTGTGGTGTAATTGCCCAAATCTTTTGTCCTTTTACTTTATTATCAAGGTTTTTCGTCAAGATTAGGTAATTTTTTATATTCAAAATATCTAAATAAATGCAGTGCCTTTTTTCACATTGGTGAAACTTTTTGTTGGTCACGTTTCTCTGCCAAAAAGTATGGGAATTATGAAAATCTGTCACTGGCAAAAAATGTTAAATGACAATGTTTCCAAGTGAAATCAAAAAATGCAATTTCTAACGAACAAGGTTTTCGCGCTCTGCAACCCCTGATCGATAGGTTTGAATCTGGTTTGCTTGGTGCGGCGTTCTGGGCTGCTGGAGCGGCGCCCAGGGTCAGATCCGAAGGAGTTTTTCTGCCTCTGCTTGGCGCTTTGGTGCAGGGTTCGATCTTTCTCTGATAGATTTGCTGCTGCCCTGCCCGGGGGCAGTGTTCCGCCCCCCCTGCTCTGCCTCCTAGTGCTGTGAGCGACGATGGCTGTTCCAGAGTGACTGTGTCTCTTGCGCCTCTCTGCACGGCCTGCCCAGTAGGAGATCGAATCATGGATGTTGATGGGGTGTCTGCTCCCCCTCCTCTGCCTCCGGAGGTACTGGCCTTCAAATCATTAGTTGCTTCTGGCCCAAAGCGTCCTCCTTCTGCATCTCTGCAGAGGTTTGTTAAGAAGATGGATTCTATTCCATCAGTGGCTCTCCCCGAAGAAGACACTTGCAAAGCTGCACTGAACCTGGCTGAAAGAGGCCTCATGTTGGAACACCTAATCCTCATGGGTGGGTGTGGAATATGAAAAGTCACAATGGAGTCCAAGTGACCTTGGAATATGAAACCAAGAGTCACACCATTGTACTATAAATGTACATCTTTGTATAATGGAAAATAAGAAAGCCTCACGCTTATCTTTCATTGTGTGTTGTTTCTCTTGTGTGTGCATTCTTCTTCCTCATACACCATATGTGTGCCTTAACATGGTATCAGAGCGGGCGATTGCTGGCCCTGCTTCAATTTGAGTGAGCCATTTGTGTTTATGGCTTGCATATCTGCAAAAATCCTTGGCATTTTTGCAGCACTCAGAAATTGGGAGCAGCACTGCACATCTGAAGCACTCAGAGATTTCTGCAACAGTGTTTTTGCCGCCATTCAGCAGTGTTTTGGAGAAGGAGCAGCATTCAGAAATTGACAGCATTCAACATTGGTTTTGAAGAAGGCAGCACTGCCCATCTTAAGGTTTTCATTCTCATTTTTCCTGCAATTTCCATTAATTTCTGCATTGAAGAGTTGCTGGAAAACACTGTTTAAAGAGGGTTTCTGAAGTAGAAGTTTCTGGCTTTCTGGCTTTTTAATGGAAAAGAATTTTGAGTTTTTCTGCTGCTGAACTATTAGAAAAATTCTGGGTTTTTGAAGTAAAAATTTCTGAGTTTTTACTGGCAAAATTCTGCCTCATTTCCTGAGAAAAATCTCTGCATTTTGTCCAATACTTTGCTGCTGGGCTACTAGAAAATTTCTGCAAACTGCTATTGTATTTCAGTGCTTGAAATTCTGCAGTTGTCCTGTTTTGAAGACATTTGTGAAATTTCTGTTCTCTATTCTTCTCTGCTGTTTTAAAAAATAAAAAATAAAATAAAAAATAAAATAAAAATCGATTCAAGCTCCAACCTCTTCCCAATCTGCAAACTCCCCACACCTCTCTGCGTTAACCAAACCCGCGCACCCTGCTCTCTCAACACTCACCTTCACGCCTTACGAGCTCCCTCACAACAGCGCTCCTTCCCTACGCTCTGCATCGACCTCACCCTTCCCAATCCTGCGCCTACTCCCTCACTTCTCTTCCCTACGCTCTACCACTCAACTTCACAGCATTTGCACTCGCCTTTTGCCACGGCCTTTGGCCTCCCATTCTCGTTTTTTTTACTCTTTTAAAGATCAGTTTTTATACAACGGCCCCTCCGCTCCATAACCTACGCTACCCACCTGCTATCCCACACCCCCTTATTCGACCACTCTCCTATCTGCAACGCCTTCCTTATCACTCCCTCTACCCACGCGTCCATCCTCACAGCGCACTCATCTCCTTACGCAGCATCTGCCCCTTCCATACGGCAGCTTCCTCCATAACTAATACGCTCCCTCACATACTCGACCCCCCTCCCCTTTTAATTAACCACCACTCCCTTATTTTAAATTCGTTTTTATATACCACTCCCCACTTAATACCTCCCCCTCCATTTTTAAATATTATCCGCCCTCTCCCTCCCTTATGTATATACTCTCCCACTCTTTTTTAAATACATTTCCCTCCATGAATTTTTAAATTCGATATAAAACTCCCTTCCCATTAATACCCCCTTTATTTAATATCATTTTTTTAATATTAGCCTCACATTCCATATAATTCCCCTTCCCATATAATACTCTCCCTCCCCTCCTATTTAATTTCCATACCATTTTTAATTCCCTTCCCCATTTTAACTATTCCCATTAAATTATTTTTAATTAATTCAAAAAAAAAAAAAAAAAAACAAACAAAAAAAAAAAACAGCAGAGAGAGGAAAGAGAGAAATGAACAGCAGTGAAAGAAGAAAGAGCATATGAAGAACATGGACTGAAATTTGCAGATTTGCACTGTGATTTGTGGTATTGATCATAAAGGGTGATTTTTTTTGAAGAAATTGACATTTGAAGACAAGTTTGCCATCATTGAAAACAGCTATTTGAAGAAAATTCAGCTTCTTGCATAAGTGTTTTTGCTGGACATTCACATATTTTTGCAGAGATTTTGTATTGAACTCACATTGTGAGTGAATTTGCCTCTTCATTCATAGTTGGAAACAATGTATTTGTGTTGAAAAATTGTTGATTGCCCTCCATCATTTGAGGAGCACACTTTGTACTTTGAGAATTTCTGGAGTCATTTATATTTCTTGTTGTATCACATTGTAAACGGGTGCATTCTCGGTTGAAGCCGACACCCTTTCATTTTTTAGCCTAAGTTGTTGAAAATGGCCAAAATCAATGAGGCATTAGAGTTGTTGAATGACCTCATTCATTCAAATGTTGATGACATGATAAAAATGAGCAAGGATGCTCTTTGTAAAATTCACAGTTGTTTACAAGATGCACATGAGAAGATTGAGTTTTTACAGTTGGAATCTCAGCTCCAACAAGAAGAACTTCAGCAAAAGAGTCACCATTCTGAACCTGTTTCTGTTCAGAACATTGTGAAGGACTCTCATCAGAAGAAAGAAGACAAAGATGATTCACATTCAGCAGATGTAAATGCAGATGCAACAGTTCAACCTGCACTTCCTAAGCCCATCATCAGACCTTGGGAAGAGCTTGTCCACAACAAGCACCGAACTGGTCTTGGATATGACAAGGATGTGTCCTTTCATACTCCAGACTACACAAAGCCCATCAGATTTCAGAGTGCCGGATTCATGTATGACAGTTCACCTGCAACTGTTCCAGATCCTGTTCCACAACAACAACAGATTGAGAAATGCCAACACTGTGATCGAGTTGGCCACATGAAAGATCATTGTTTTGATCTTCATCCATGCAAGCACTGTGGTCGGCACACCCATTCTTTAGACAGATGCTTCAGACACAAGCCTCCTGCAAGAACCAAGATTCATCTTGGATGGATCGCTTCTTGGCAATGGGCATCAACAGCCAAGAAGATGTTTACAACACATGTTAGAACTTGTTCACGCATATTGAACAAACTTGCAGTTGAGTTTTCGCCATCATCTCACCTTGTCCCTGACAGGGGGAAAATGGTGGTCATGTACAAGCTTCGACGACAGATCAAGCGAGCCTGAGCCACAATCTCTCATTCCATGTTCAGAGTTGTAGCCAGCAGTTCAAGCGAGCCTGAGCCACAATTCGTCATTCCAGATTCAGAGATGTAGCCAGAGACACGAATGCCCATGAGCATACCTTCGGTTGGTGGATAACCTAAAACCATCATCTTTGGTTGGTGGATAACCTAAAACCATCATTTTCGGTTGGTGGATAACCTAAAACCATCATCTTTGGTTGGTGGACAACCTAAAACCACCACAAGTAGTAGACCTCCCTTCTTTTAGGTCGAAGGTCTCCCTTTTTTATGAGGGACAATTCCTCTAGCAGAAGCCTTCAGCTTCTTGCCAGTTTTGGAAGAGTTCCGGGAACTGCAACAAGTATTGCGTTCCATTGTTTGTGGTCATCCTAAAACCACCTCTTTTTTCCAACATTTCAGAGAGTTGATTCAGCCCAAGTGCTGCCATGTATACTTTGCAGATTTGTATTACAACTCTTTTCTTGGACTCACACATACCCCTTCGGATTAAGGGGGGATGTTGGAACACCTAATCCTCATGGGTGGGTGTGGAATATGAAAAGTCACAATGGAGTCCAAGTGACCTTGGAATATGAAACCAAGAGTCACACCATTGTACTATAAATGTACGTCTTTGTATAATGGAAAATAAGAAAGCCTCACGCTTATCTTCCATTGTGTGTTGTTTCTCTTGTGTGTGCATTCTTCTTCCTCATACACCATGTGTGTGCCTTAACATGGTGTTTAACACCTCATAGGCTAGTTTACAGGCCTCTGGCCTTCGCCAAAATCGGTCGAAGAATGGACACAAAGAAACTGGAAGCCTCTCATCAAAGGAGGAGTCAAAAGTTACTTCGTAGGTAAGGGCTTCTTTGTTTTTGTCTTCGAAAACCCCTACGATAAAGGATTAATATTCAGAAATGGAACTTACTTCATGGGCCCCCAGGGCCTTTACCTAAACAAATGGTCTCCTGATTTTGACCCCACCCAGGACGTACCCTCGGCTGTCCCGGTTTGGGTAAGGCTTCCCCACTTGCCTCTTCACTGTTGGAACCACAAAACACTCCAGATCATAGGGAATGCTTTGGGAAAATACATAGACCAAGCTGCTAGGAAGGACCAATACTCCTGTGCACGCATCTGTGTCGAAGTGGATCTGGAAGAAGGGCTACCGGAAGCAATTAAACTTACAGTAGCTGGTTGGACGTATGTACAAGAGTTGGACTACGAGCAGCTGCCATTCAAGTGCAGACATTGCCATGGACACGGTCATTTTGCAAAGCACTGCAAGAAGAAGGCGGAGGAACAAGTGGACAAACAAAACGGGGATCATTGGACCCTAGTTCAGAAAAATGCAAACTCAAAAAGAGGTACAGGAAAATGCAACAAGAATGGAGAAACTAGCAGATCCAAAATAAACCTAGTAGAGGAAGCAAATCCAAATGGGACAGAGAGTGCTCAACAGACTCATCAAGTTAACTCAACACAGGAGAATGAGGAGCAGGAAGAAACTCCACCTACAAACAAAGAGGGAGAGGAAGCAACTCAGAGTGACACCAATCAAGGCAGCCCCACCAACCTATCATATGCGGATATAGCAAGGAAAAAACCAATGGAGAGTTCAGATTCATCGGAGGATGAAACCTTCGAGCGCCCATCAAAAAAAGCGGGAAGGAAATCCAGAAAGGAAAAGAGGGAGGAGGAGGCAGAAAGACTCAAAACACAAGGAAGTCAGCCCACAATAGAAATGTCTATCGGGCGAAACACCAGACCAAGGCCCTCCAAGGGAGGCCACATCCATCAAAATAATAAATAATGAAGCTAGTCTCTTGGAACTGTAGAGGACTGGGGAATCCCTCCAAAATCGAGGCTGTTAAAGACCTTTTGAAAGCTGAGCCCTCAGAAATTCTCATGCTCCAAGAGACAAAAATAGAAGGGCAAGCCCTTCTAGAGATCAGTAGAACAAAGTGGCATAAAAGAACAGGCAAAGCAGTCAGTGCAAGGGGTACATCAGGGGGGTTGGCTACTCTTTGGACTGAAGACCTTTTCCAGCTGATTAACTCCCATGAAACTCAACATTGGATCTTCACGGAGTTGAAACACAAAGCAAGTAAGTTATCTGTCTCTCTTTTCAATCTTTATGTTCCAGTTTCTTATACTGAAAAAAGAGAATGCTGGAACAGTCTTTCGGCCTTTTTAGAATTATCCTCCCCCACCAATATCATTATAGCAGGTGATCTAAATATAGTAATGAAAGCAAAAGAGAAGAGGGGGGGAATTTGCAGCAGAGACCCCATGCTGCCCATGGTGGAGGAGCTCTCTCAGAGCTGGGACCTGTTGGATTTTAACCCAGTTCGTGGCATATACACCTGGTCCAATAATCGATCTGGATCGGATCACATCTCTGCTCGTCTAGACCGCTTCCTGGTGCAAAGCTCCATTTTGATGGAAAAAAAATCATAGTCACAAAAATTTTACCCAAACTTACTTCTGATCATAAGCCAATTCAGCTCCTCCTGGAAGAGGAAGACGACCTTGGACCCATACCTTTTCGATTCAGTCCACTATGGATTGAAAGAGAGGGTTTCTTAGACACAGTGAAAGAAGCGTGGTCTAAACCCATCAATGGATCCACCAGTTATGTTTGGGAGCAGAAGTTGAAAGCTACAAAACTTGCCTTGAAAGAATGGATTAAGAAACGAGTCTATGCTCCTCCTGAAAAAAGAAAAGAGGCAGTTCAATCACTGCAAACCCTGCAAAATGACATGGAAAGTAAAGAAATCACAACAGAATTGTTGGAAACAGAAATACAAGCTCAACGAACAACATATCAATCTTTCAGAAAGGAAGAAGAATATTGGAGAATTAAATCAAGAAGCCTGTGGTTAAAGGCTGGGGATAGGAATACAACTTTCTTCCATAGGCAGTACAGAGCAAGACTGTCAAGGAATTATATAGCAGAAATCAAAACAACAGAAGGTCAAGTCTGCAAAGGATACAACCAAGTCAAAGCAGCTGCTGAAGCCCACTTCAAGAATCTATACAGTGCAGATGTTCAAGGTAATGATGAGGAAACTGCTGATTTTCTCTCAAACATACCCGCACTAATCAGCCCTGAAGATAATGCAACCCTTTGCAGACCCATAATGGAGGAGGAAATCATAAATGTAATATTGGCTAAGGAGGCGGACAAGGCACCCGGGCCTGATGGATTCACAATCCATTTCTATAAAGTTTGCTGGCATATAATAAAGGCAGACCTTCAGAAAATGATAAGAGGATTTATGACAAAAGCCAAGTTAGGTGGAGGAATCAACTCCACTTACTTAGCTCTAATCCCCAAAGATACCAACCCTGAAACTTTTTCTAGATTCAGACCTATCTCGTTGTGCAATGCGTCCTATAAAATTCTGGCTAAGCTGTTAGCAAATAGAATTAAACCACTGCTAAAAAGGGTGATCTCAAGTTCCCAAAGTGGCTTTGTGGAAGGAAGGCATATCCTGGATAATGTAATCCAGGTCCAGGAGACAATTCACTCCAGCAGACAGCGGAAAGAGAAAGGAATGGTGATAAAATTAGACATGGAAAATGCGTTTGATAGAGTTAACCGACCTTTTCTCAGCAAAGTTCTTCTTTCCTTTGGCTTTTCGCCCTCTTTTGTGCATCTCATCAAAGCCTGCATTGACAATCCGTGGATTGCCCCCCTAGTCAACGGTCGACCAACAAACTTTTTCCAAGCCAAGAGAGGCATTAGACAGGGATGCCCTCTCTCCCCCTATCTGTACATTCTAATGGCTGACTCCTTAAGCCGAAAGCTCAATGCAGAAAGAGTCACTGGTAACATTCCGGGCCTCAAAACATCAACAGGAGATGAGCCCATGAATCATGCACTTTTTGCAGATGATTCTCTCCTTCTAGGTGGCGCCTCCACTAGAATTGCCCGTGCTTTTGACACCGTCCTCAGAAATTATTGCAGAGTCTCTGGAGCAGCAGTGAATGAAAGTAAGAGTGAAGTTTTTAGTTGGAATATTGATCAGCAAGAACTTGCTGGCATAAATTCACTTCTTGGGTTTAAAGGACAATCAAACTGGGATAGATTCAACTACCTCGGTCTCCCCATTATATCTGGAATCAATAAAAGAGCATTATGGAGTGAAATAATTGCAAAAATTAAATCAAAGATTGCAGCATGGGGAGGTTTCTGGTTGACCAAGGGAGGCAAAGTTATCTTGATCAATTCAGTTCTGTCAGCGCTTCCAATCTTCCAGGCTGCTTTCCTTTTGGCACCTAGAAACATCATGGAGCAGATCTCCAAGCTTCTAAGGGATTTTTTGTGGCAGGGAGGGAAAGGTAACGAAAACAAATTGCATCTGGTGAACTGGGATGTTGTCAAAAGGCCGAAGGAGGAGGGGGGACTGCAAATTAAAGACCCCCAGCTTGTTAACTTAGCTTTGGGAGGTAAGATCCTGTGGAAATTGATCCACGACCCCACTCACCCAGTTTGCAACACTCTGCGGTCAAAGTATGGCGTCAATAAAGACCTTAGCAACGTGGAAGGTAAGTCCAAAGACAACAACACGCAAGTTTGGAGTTTATGTTGTAAAAGCAGTAAACATTTCATAAAAAAACTATACAGAATCCCAGGCAGCGGCAAACACATTCATCTGTGGAAGGACAGTATCATGGGGAACGCCCCTCTGGAAGATCACACGAATATTACAGAACTTAGAACGTGGCTGGAGAGTGCTGGAGTCAAAAGTCTCTACGATCTTTCAAAATGGAGCCAGCGTGGGGAATGGGCGGGTTGGGATCTTCATGGAGTCCCGGACAGACTAGCGTATCAACAATCATTGCTGGAAGATCACCTTGTGGACGCAGCCCCTGTTCATAGAACCACAAAAGACAGTTGGGGATGGGGCAAATCTGGCGTTTACTCCACAGCAGAAGGTTATAGAGCACTGCAGGTTCCAAAAATTAGTAATCACAAGCCTGCTTTCTGGAAAAATGTTTGGGATTCTTTCGCCACTCCAAAAGTGATTTTTTTTTGCTGGACACTGATTCATAACAAAATCCTTACAGGTGACAATCTGGAGAAAAGAAATATTATAGGCCCTCATAGATGTGTGATGTGCAATAGCAATTCAGAAACTGTCCAGCACCTCTTTATGGGTTGCAGCGTTGCAAAAGAAGTCTGGGGGCTCATCTTAAAGGACTTGCAAATCCCTGCCCCTTTTTTTAACTCTGCAGCTGAACTCTTCGCTTCTTGGAGGCAACTCTACCCCCATCAAATCCCCCAACAATCACTCTGGAGCAGAATTTGGACAGCGCTTCCCAAGTATGTATGTTGGTAGTTGTGGCTGGCTCGTAATAAGCAGATCTTCAAAGAGGTTCGGCAAACTCCGATACAAATTGTTGCAAAAGCCAAGGCTTTTCTGATGGAATCCGCCCAACAACAGTATATAAAAGAAGACCCTCTTCTTCTGCCAGAAGAAAAGATGTGGTTAGGTGCACTTGTGCCCTATCCGAGCAGAAACTTCCCTACACCACAAAGAGGCAATCCGGAATGGCGCCTAAGAGATAAAGAGGAATTCTTTCAAAGCTGGTGGCGGTCTCAAAATATATCCTCAATCTTCTTTGATGGAGCGTCTAAAGGGAATCCAGGGGCAGCGGGTGCAGGGGGAGTTATCCACTCTAAGGACTGTCATTCTAAAGACACCTTCTATTGGGGATTAGGTCAGAAGTTAAACAATCAAGCTGAGCTGCTCGGGCTTCTTAAAGCTTTCCAAATTGCAAGAGACAAAGGTGTTAAAAATCTGCAAGTTTTCGGAGATTCTGAGCTAATAATAAAAAATTTAAACATGGGTGCTCGATTCAATAATCCTAGCCTCAACAAAACTTTGGATAGACTGAAAAGAGTTCTCCAATACTTCGACAGCTGCAAATTCTATCATATACTCAGAAATTTAAACAGTGAAGCGGATCAAATGGCAAACAAAGGCAGTCTTCTCATAAAAGGGATTATTTTTGTTAACAACGAAAGTTATGTTCAAATGCCCTGATTCTTGTAATTGAGGAAAAGCTGCAGAGTTCAGATATCTGCATTGTATTTGGGGAATGTTTTTCAGATAAAAAAAAAAAAACATATAAACGTTTCAGTTAAAAAAAAAAAAAAATGTTAAATGACAAGAAGGTGATCATAGGCTGTTGTCAGCGCGTAGAACGATTGTCACAACCAAAAAATACCCATTTTACTTGCCATCGAGATTGTTTGTTGGTAAAACAATATGGTTTTCCATCTAGATTAGCGATGATCGTGAGGTTTTCACACATTATTTACGCTTAAATGTGTTTTCTTTATAAGATTGGGTGGGTAAGCACTATTTACTCCACCCAATCAGAAAGTTTTATTTTTGTCCTTTCAAAAAATTATATTTTGACACGTTTTCGCTAGTGCGGCATCACTTTTCTCTGCAGTTGCATCGCCACTTTCGCCCATCACGTCGCCTTCTCCGCCAGCTATTGCCCAGAACGAGTGCCCTCTGCCTCCTCCACCAACTCTTGTAGAGAACGAGTACCCTCCGCCTCCCAACACCAATGTTTATCCCTACTCATCGTCTGCGTCGGTCACACCTTGTTCACAATTCCCTTGGTCGCGCTTAGCACCTCTCATTAACCACATATTCACCCTCTTTTTCCTTCTCTCGCCATTAATACTCATTCTCACTCTATGATTTTCTTCACACATCATACACTGTCAATGTTATTGAGGGTTTCAACATCATAATGTGAAGGGTAAATATGTGTTCATGCTTTCATTTGATTGTAGTTGATTGATCTGACAATTCTCAAATCTGCCATTTCTAAAGCAACTGAAACAGAATAACGGAATGAATGTATGAATTGATGGGGAAAACATCTGTTTTTTACTTTATCTTTCACCTTTTGTAGGGTTATAACCATACTTTTGTTTTGACCTTGTGGAGATTAAGAGATTTTTAGAAAATGTCTCCACAATGGTGCCTAAATGATAAATTAATAACTTCGCCAACCCAAAATCTTTGACATGGGCTTCAAAATTGGAATCCAAAAGTATATTGCTGGACTTCACATGGCGATGAAGGATAACTGACCAACAATCATGGTGAAGGTAGCACAACCCCTTGGAAGCCTTCACTGCAATTTTGTATCTACTATACCATTGCAGATCCCCTCCATTGCTTCCACGGAGCACCTCCCCCACGCTTCTGTTAGGCATGTATTCATACACCAGAAGGTTAGTGTCATGATCAGAGAAAAAGGCCAACAATGTCACTATGTGCCTATGGCGGATTTTGCCTATAGCCTTGACCTCTACAGAAAATCCATGATTAGTTGAAGAACCCATGCCAATCCTTGTAAGTTTCTTCACTGCAATTTGTTGGCCATTGGGCTTGATGCCTCGATACACGACTCCAGCTCCTCCTATGTCGATGACGTTGTCTTGTTTTATGCAATGTATAATGTCATCACTCCCAAAGTTCAGCTTTTGGAAAGTTGTCATTTCCCATAACCTGGTGTCACATATTTTCTCGATGGCTTTAGCTCTACCTTTGTATATGATTGCCCCAACCACCAACAACAACAAACAAAACAACAGAGGTCCCAGCGCTAAGAGCTTAAAGTGGGATTTAGCTCGCGAGCCATTGATATGACAAGTGAAACCGCCCATGTGCGGTCTACACAAGTCGAGATTCCCTGCAAAATATCTTGGATCCAAAAAGAAAAACCGACTAACCTATTGAACAATGCCTGAAAAGTTATTGTAAGAGAAGTCGGGTTGGATCAAGTTCTGCATGTTCTATAATTTGATGTGAATACTACCGTTGAAATGATTTATAGATATATTCAGAAACTCGAGAGCTCTCATGTTCGAGATTTCCACTGGGATGGGACCTCTGAACTTGTTTTGACTAAGATTATCTGATATGAAATTAGTACGTTGCCAATAATCATACAGAAAAAACTTGTTTTCGCTAAGATTAATGGATTTTAAATTACTAAAGTTTCCAATCTCCTTGGGAATCACACCAGAATACCTGTTCTTGCTAAAATCAATAGATGTAAGAAAATTAATATCTATTAAAATATGTAATTACTTCCCGCATGCATTATTAGACAATTAGTTAAGTGAGTTAGTTGAGTTGAGTGATAGATATATTTAGTGAGTGAATTAGAGAGTGAGTTAATTGAGAGTTGATCAAGTTGAGTTATGTGAGAGTGTATGCATGTCAATTAGGTTAAATACTCTTCACCGAGTTCATTGTGATTTAGAGTGATTGAAGATTAGTTGAAGAGCCACATGGGCTAGAAAATCCAGAGAAAAAAGCCAAGAACAGAAAACCGTAATTATTTTTATTTTTTATTATTTGTTTTCAAACGCGGAGGTCCGCACGTTTTCAGTGAAGAAATCATGGAGGTCCGCAACTTCTCCTTGGAAAAACTGTGGCAGTTTTGTGAAACTTAAGATTCACAAAAAATCAGGGTTTAATTTGCGGTTTATTCGCATCGGGGTGTGCAAAATTAGTTTTAGAGCTTTACGGCTTCAAAAGCCTGCCGGGCGTGGTCAACGTACTTTCGTTGGCGTTAATTTTCTTTTAAAAACCAAGGGATCTGACATTGTCAAAAAGGAGTACATATTGAGCATTAATTCTTGAAGAGGTTTGATTTTGTTTTAACATATTCCAAAAGAGATTTTCCATGTTAGAAAGGTTAAAGGTTTTGTTATTGAGTTAAGAATATTTAAAAAAAAGGTTCTTCATAAAGCATATGAAGAGGAGATTTCACGAAGATTTTTAAAAGGCATTTTTTAAGAAGGTTTTGCAAAAATATTGTAATAAGCATTTTTTTAAGGGGTTTATTATATAATATATTTTTTATAAAAGACATTTTTTTATAAAACTTAGGGTTTTAAGGTTATTTAAGGAGCTTTGCAAAGCCTACATTAAAAAAAGAGAAATTTAGGGAAGATTATTATTATTATTATTATTATTTTTTTTTTCTTCTTCTTTTTCTTCTTCTAAGATGGCCACATCAAGTTTTCAACCACAACTTCCATCTTTCATTGGGAAAGGTTACGATGTGTGGGCTATTAAAATGGAGACTATGCTAAAAACACATGATGTATGGGATCATGTCACGTTTGGGTTTGCAGAACCCCAAAAGGACACAGAAGAACGAGCCCTTAGTAATGCAGACAGAGAGCAATGGAAGAAAGACAAGAGGAAGAATGCACAAGCATTTCTTCTTATCCAGTAGGGCATGGACCGAGAAGTGTTCCAGAAGATAATGATAACTTCTTCAGCAAAGGAAGCATGGGAAACTTTGGCGATAAGCTATCAAGGTATGGCCAAAGTTAATATTGTTAAATTGCAGAATACTAGGAGAGATTTTGAAAGTCTGCAGATGAAGGAGACAGAGGACATTGATTCCTTCATGAATAGGATCATGTCTGTCGTCAATCAGTTAAAAATCTATGGTGAAGATATTAAAGATCGAACAATGATCGAGAAGGTTCTTAGATCTTTGTCTACCAAGTTTGATGTTGTGGTAACAGCCATAGAAGAAGCCAAGGATTTGGCAACACTGATAGTTGATGAGTTGATGGTATCCCTTCTATCACATGAGGTGAGGGTAGACAGTAATAAGGACTCCACTTTAGAAACTGCCTTCAAAATTCAAGTTTATATTTCAAGAGGTCGAGGCAGAGGTTGATTGAGAGGCAGAGGACAAGGCAACAACTATGGTGGTCAGAGAGATAGCCGAGAAGAGCATGAGCATCAAAGTGGAAGCAACAACAACAGAAGCTTTCATAACAATCAAAGGTTTGACAAATCAAAGGTGAAGTGTTATTATTGCAATAGATTTGGTCATTATGCTCATGATTGTAGGCAGAAGATAGCTGATCAAGGAAATCAGAGAGCTAATGTTAGTACAGAGAATACTAACTCCATGTTCCTAGCATGCAACACCATGCATGAACCGTCTGATAAGGTCTGGCTATTAGACAGTGGTTGCAGTAACCACATGATAGGAAACAATAATTTAGTTGCAAATTTGGATGTATCTGTGAAGACAAAGGTAAATTTGGAGGTTGACAAGACTGTGGATGTAGATGGCAAAGGAGTGGTCAACATTGTGACTAATCAGGGGGAGCCAAAGACCATATCAGAGGTATATTATGTCCTTGGACTCAAACACAATTTGATAAGTGTTGGTCAACTGACGCAGAAATGATACAAAGTTACCTTTCAGGGGCAACAATGTGTTATTTATGACAAATCCCCAAGCAAGCAGCTGATAGAAAATGTGCAGATGAGAGGAACATACTCTTTCCTCTAATTATGAACTACAATGATTAGGTTATTTATTTTACAGCTGCATGTTCTAATGATTACTAGTTATGGCACTTTCGGTTTGGACACTTGCACTTTTCCGGTTTAAGATTGTTGCAGCAGAAACAGATGGTCAGAGGTTTACCTCCCATCAAAGGACCTGCTAGCACTTGTGAGTGTTGCATCTTGGCAAAGCAACACCATGAAAGTTTTCCGAAAGGAGTTTCTTACAGAGCAAAGAAACCGCTTGAGTTGGTGCATACCGACTTGTGTGGACCTATGAGGACATAGTCAATTGGTGGAAGTTGTTACTTCCTTAGTTTTATTGATGACTATAACATAAAGACTTGGGTTTAATTTTTGAAATGGAAGTATGAAACTTTTTCAAAGTTCAAAGAGTTCAAAGCCTTAGTGGAGAACCAAAGTGATCGACATATCAAGGTATTGAGATCAGATTGTGGTGCAGAGTACGATTCGAAGGAATTCCATGAGTACTGCAAACAACATGGAATCAGAAGACAATTTACAACCAGATGCACACCGCAACAGAATGGTGTAGGAGAGAGAAAGAACCGAACAATCATGAACACGACAAGGAGAATGTTGAAAGAAAGAAACTTGTCTAATGAGTATTGGGCAGAAGCAGTTGCATGTGCTGTTTATGTGATAAACATATCTCCTACAAAGAGTGTGATGAACAATGTTCCAGAAGAAGCATGGTCAGGTATGTCATGCAGTGTATCTCATTTCAGAGTTTTTGGATGTGTAGCCTATGCACATGTGCCTAAGAAAATAAGAGGCAAATTAGATGATCAAAGTGAAAAATGTATATTTACTGGTTATAGCGAGTAGTCAAAATCTGACAAATTGTATAACCCTTTCACCAAGAAGACAATCATTAGTCTAGATGTCGTGTTCAAAGAACAAGAGTCATGGAATGGGACTGTAGACACACTAACTGATGCACAAGCACCATTGATGGAGGAGGATGATGTAACAAAAAGGGAGCAGCAAGAATCAAGAGAGCAGACACCAAACAGAGTCACACCAGCAAGGACTCCAATATTTTCAGAGCAACATGGATCTTCAAGCAGATCAACAGACCATAATTCTCCAAGCAACGAATCAGGTAATGAATCAAGAAATGGTAAGAAAAAGATGAGAAGTCTGAAATATATTTATGATGATTAGGATGTTAGTTCAAATTTTGCATTGTTGGCATTCCAACCTTCTTCATTTGAAGAAGCAATCAGAGATGAAAATTGGGTGCAAGCCATGGATGAAGAGATGAATTCAATTGAAAAGAATGATACATGGGATTTGGTTGATTTACCAAATGATAAAAATCTCATTGGTGTGAAGTGGGTTTACAAGACAAAGGTGAATGAGAAATGTGAGATTGACAGATTTAAAGCAAGACTTGTAGCAAAAGGATTCTCATAGCAACCGAGAATAGACTTTGGGGAAAAATTTTCGCCGGCAGCCAGATTGTATACTGTAAGAGCAGTTCTAGCGACAATGGCTCAGAACAAGTGGAAAGTATATCAGATGGATGTCAAATCAACCTTCTTGAAAGGAATTCTAGAAGAAGAAATTTATGTGCAACAACCTCTAGGTTATGAAGTTGAAAGTAAAGAAGATAACGTTTACAGATTGAAGAAAGCGCTCTATGGACTGAAGCAAGCACGTAGAGCATGGTATAGCAGAATTGACAGCTACATGATCAAGAATGGATTTTGTAGAAGCAACAATGAGCATACCTTATACACAAAGGTAAATGAGCATGGACATATTTTGATTGTTAGCTTATATTTTGATGATATGATTTTTACAGGTTATCTTGAGTTAGATGAATTTAAAGCAACCATGATGAAAGAATTTGAGATGATAGATCTTGGTCTCATGAAATATTTTCTTGGCATTGAAGTTGAGCAATTCGAAAAATGATTTTTTATTTGCCAAAATAAATATGCCAGATATTTGTTGAAAAGATCCAGGATGGATAATTGCAAACCTGTACCTACACCAGTTGCAATAGGTACAAAGTTAAGTAAGGATTATGAAGGAGCAAATGTCAATCCAACTCTATTCAAAAGATTGGTTAGCAGCCTCATGTATCTCATAGCTATAAGACCAGATATTATGCAAGGAGTGAGTTTGATTTCCAGATTTATGGAGACTCCAAAAGACACACATTGGAGTGTTGGAAAAAGAATTCTGAGATACATAACAGGAACTAGAGATTATGGCATAATGTATGTAAGTACAAAAAATAAAGATTTGATTGGATTCACAGATAGTGATTTTGGAGGAAGTTTGGATGATTGGAAGAGCACATCCGGTTATGTGTTTTATCTTGGTTAAGGAGTTATAGCATGGGCATCTAAGAAGCAACCTATTGTGACACTATCAGCAGCAGAAGCAGAATATGTAGCAGCAACTTTATCAGCATGTCAAGCAGTATGGTTAAGAATAGTATTGGATGGACTCAAGCAACAACAACAAGGATCAACAACGATATACTGTGACAACACATCAACGATTGCACTATCCAAGAATAGTGTCTTTCATCAAAATAACAAGCATATTGATACTAGATATCACTTTATTCGAGAACTTGTGAGCAATGGAGAAGTTCACTTGAAGCCTTGTAAATCTAGTGATCAATTGGCTGATATATTTACGAAGCCATTAGAAGTAGATTTGTTTGAGTTTCACAAAAGAAACTTGGGTTTTGTAAGCCTAACTGAGACATAGACCAGCAAACATGTTTGAGTTTTCATGAGTTATGTTTTAGTTTAGCGGTCGTAATTAAGGGAGAGCGTTAAAATATGTAATTACCTCCCGCATGCATTATTAGACAATCAGTTAAGTGAGTTAGTTGAATTGAGTGATAGATATATTTAGTGAATGATTTAGAGAGCGAGTTAATTGAGAGTTGATCAAGTTCAGTTATGTGAGAGTGTGTGCATGTCAATTAGGTTATATACCCTTCACCAGGTTCATTATATTCATTGTGATTTAGAGTGATTGAAGATTAATTGAAGAGCCGTAGCTCATTGTTTCGTTTGTGAAATACTTGTGTTATTGTGTGATTGAATCCTTTGCCTATCCAACAATATCCATAGGAATCGTACCTGCTAATTGATTTCTATTTAGATAGGTGAGAGAGCTCGCATTGAATATTTCTAAGGGGATGGGACCTCTGAACTGATTCTAGCTACGATTAATGGAGTCCAAAATGCTAATCTCCCTAGGAATAATACCATAAAGCTTGTTCTCGCTAAGATCAATGGATACCAGAGCACCAAAGTTGCTAATATCTCTAGGAATAATACCAAAAATCTTGTTCGTGCTAAGATTAATGGATGTTAAAACAATAAGGTTTCCAATCTCCTTAGGAATCATACCAGAAAACCTATTCTTGCTAATATAAATGGATGTTAAAGCACTGTAGTTTCCAGTCTCCCTGGAAATCGTACCTGTTAGTTGATTTCCACCCATAAAAAGCTCTTACAAAGAAGATAATTTTCCTATTGATGAAGGAAGGAAACCATTAAAACGATTATTTGACAGATTCACCATCATAAGCATAGAGTATACATTATTAATTTTCTTAGATATTATCCCACTGAGATAATTGCTGAACAATTCATTCACAGTTAGGTTGGGTAAATATAAGAAGTTTGTAAGAATCTAACCGTTTAAATTATTTTTTTCCCCATGTGGACTTCAACAAGAGAATTGCACGTTCCCAGAGAGTTAGGAATCGAGCCGATGAAGGAATTATATTCTGTATTCAATATCTGCAACCTTCCACTATTGCAGATATTTAGAGGGATGGAACCAGTCAATCTGTTGAAAGTAACATCCACTTCCTGTAGCTTTCCACCTATGCCCAGTTGTTGAGGCAGGAAACCTATGAAATCATTATACAAAAGTCGAAAAACCTCCAAATTTTGCAAGTTCCCAATCAAATATGGAATCTTGCTTTGTAGATTGTTCTCTGAAATATCCAAATCTCTCAACTTGTTCAGCTTTGAGAGTTCCATGTGTAATTCTCCAGTGACGACATTTCCTTTTAAAGACATCGTCTCTAGATTTTTTATTAGACCACCAATATCAAAAGTAATTGAACCATTAAGACCATAACTATCCATGTCAAGATACACAATCTTGCTGAAATTTCCATTTTGAGGAGGAATCCCTCCATTGAATCTATTCCTATAATCGAAAATTCCCAAATGAACCATTTTCAAGCTCCCCAAATTGGAAAGTTATCGAGGTATTCTTCCGCTCAAAAAAAATTTGGGACAATGAAAGATATTCTAGATTTTTCAGCTTCCCATACTCACTGGGAATGCTGCTAGAAAAGTTATTAAGTCTTAGGTCAAGATGTCGAGCTTGATGAGATATATCAAATCCAGTGGTAGTGCCCCTAACAAATTGTTCTCAAAGATGTCGAGGACCTGTAGGTTATTCAATTTTGACATGTCATAGGGAAGGCTTCCATTGAGGTTGTTATGGGAGACATCGAGAAACCAATGGTTCCAGAGAGAGCTCAAATACAGTGGAAATGCCCTTGAGAAATCATTGTGAGATACGTTGAGGACCTAAGGGTTCTTCAATTTTGAAATTTTGGAGGGAAGGCTTCCATTGAGGCGGTTATAGAAGATGTTGAGAAAAAAAAGGGCTAGCAAGTTCGTGATTTGAATGGAGAATGAACCGTGAATATCCGTCAAGGAGAGATTTAGAGTAACTACTCAACCAATAAGGTCACAATGAATGGAAGTCCATGAGCAATGGGTGGTGTGGTTGGAGTGTGTCCAGGAATCTAACATATGATTAATATCCTTCATTGTTGCTTTCATTTAAAGCAACACTCTCCTATTTTCTATCATCCATGATGGGTGTAGAATCACGACAATGAGGAAAACGAAAACGACGATCCTCCTAGTGTCACATCAACATAGTAGACATCCAACGACTATGGCACATCAACAACTTCTGCTTTCCACTCACAACATACAAATGCAAAGCACTCGACCTTAATATAAATAAACACAAGGACGTAAATTTCGTAAAAGGCAAAAGTCAAAATGACAACGATGGTCCACTTTAGTTCCATTTCAAATACTCAAAATATGACTTAAATAAATTCACGTACACCATGGGTGGTCTGTGTTGTTTACTGTTCATTCATTGAATTGCTTTGCGAGTCTTCCCTAATTGGAAACTTGGATGTATCCTATGTCCAATATGAATGAAAAGCAAGGTCGGGAGGGTTTCACGTGGAGTTAGGCGCTCTGAGTCTGTTTGCTTTGGTGGTGGGTTTAGAGAATGCAGTTAGGGATATTAAAATTGAGGGAGTGGTGTATAAGCTTGATAACTTCCTTATTGAAGGGGGTGAGGATTTGGGTGGCGATGATGGGTTAGGAGGAGGTTCCGGTTCAGGTGAAGGTGGTGGTTTAGGCGAAGGTTCTGGTCTTAGTGGAGGTGGAGGTTTTGGTTTGGGTGGCGGTGGTGGTTTAGGTGGAGGTTCAAGTCTCGGTGGGGGTGTTGGTTTTGGTGGTGGTTCAGGCCTTAGTGGTGGCGGCGGTGTGGTTGGTGTAGGTGGAGGCGTGGGAGCTGGTGGTGGCTTTGGTGGAGGATCTGATCTTCGTGGTGGTGGCGTCTTGGGTGGTGGTAGTGGTGGAAGTATAGGTGGTGGCTTGGGAGGTCCTGGTTGTGCTGGTGGTGACCTTGGTGGCGACGCTGGAGGTGGTCTTGGTGGAGGGCTGAGAAAAAAAAAAACAGTTCCTTGAGGTTCAGAGGTTATGCTGTGGGAATTTGGATCTGTTGGGTGTGAATGCGTCTATGCGAATAATATATAACTAGAGTTAGTATAGGTTGTGTTTCCTAGTTTTGTATAGAGCAAGCGTGATGGATACTATTGGTTTGCTAATCATAGGGGAGCTCGAGTTTGCAAATATGTCTGCATGTATGTTTTGACGTTATATGTGTTGGTAATGTTGCTATGATTATGACATAAATATCTATATTTTGTTTAAGTGAAATTGTTTCTCTTGTGCTTTCGTATCTTTGCAGTGGAAGAATTCTTTTAGAGTGCTTGACATTTACAAGGTTTTGCGGGACTTAACGTTCGATATCTAAACCATTTATTACCAGGATTCGTGTGGGAACCTGAGGACACATGCATCTATGAACTTAGTTCGGCTTGGGGAGTCAACATTGGAAATAATGACCACATTAAAGAATGCATTATAGGTAGAGAATTCAAAAACCCC
The DNA here is from genome assembly GCA_034641835.2 of Pinus albicaulis. Lineage (NCBI taxonomy): Eukaryota > Viridiplantae > Streptophyta > Pinopsida > Pinales > Pinaceae > Pinus > Pinus albicaulis. Next base: position 451,892,376 of record CM076569.1, on the reverse strand, counting down.
TGTCCTCAGATGCATAATTCATCCATCTCAGATGCATGATTCATCCATTTAAATTCCAGATTCCTCAACTCATCCTTTTGTCGTTCCTTTGCACCTCTTGGTGCAATTGCTAATTATAGCCTTTTACACTGAGGATTCTCGTTATTTATGAATTTGAAAGATAAATGACCCAATAATATTTAATAATTTGAATGGGATGTGTTATCACATGAAAATTTAGAGCCCTGATGCAGTGACATGCTATACATCATCACCTATAAAAATGCAAAAGACATACCCACATTACAAACTGCGAAAAAAAAAAAATTTGTTAAATTTTTAGTATGATGCAAACTAATACCTACACATAGATCATATATATCACTATGAGCATTGACATAATAAATAAATTAGAAACAATTTATAAAGTGAATAATATTATTAAAATTTTCTTCATATATAACTTTCTTAATATATATATATTGAATTAAATAACTTTCTATAAAATAACAATAGTTTTAATTAGAATCACATTTAATTATGTAAATAGTCATGTGTATTTGATATAAAATTTTCATAATTTTAATTTAATTATTAATAATTAGTAGGTGGATGATAGGAATTTAACCTTTATAATATATATATGAAATATTTTTAATAATAATCAAAAAAGAGGATTAAGATTTTTATCTTTTATTTTGTTTTCTCCTTAACCTTCTTCTTTCTAGTTAACGAAACGAGAAAGGTACTCATTTATGGAGTTATGTTTCCTCGTTATATTAGTTACTAAAATGATAGGAGTAAATATGTTAAAGAAATACTTCATCAAGGCAGAGCAATTTGGGGGCATGAAAAGACTTTCTCTAGGAAGACTTCCTTAAGTAAGGAGGCATTGGAAGGCCACCTTGGGTTGACTTCGCCCTTAGGGTTCAGATTAGAAGGGTTAATCATGAATTTACTGGATTGACCTTTCGTAATACCTTTCAAACCCTTATTGTTTGCCCATATTTATTCCCTTCAAAGAAATAAAACGCCAACTCTTCCCACAGTTCCGCTGCCACTAGACGAATGCCATTATTCCACCATTAGTAGAACTATTTCATAAATGCCACATGGGCCAACATGTCTCCAGAGCATCAAACCCAGGCTACTTGGGACACAAATTGTGAACCAAACCACTTGATTTAAGTTCCTTTGACAGAGGATTGATATTAATAGTTACATACTTTATTTTTCAATTTAATAAAAAAATGTTATGAAATAAAATTAAGTTATATATTTTCGAGATGTGTTATTGATAAGCCGACCCATAATATTTTAACAAACCCTATTTACAAGTTAAATCTCTATCATAAAAGGGGAGTGAATCACATCATAAAAAATGGTAGATTTCCACAATTAAGAATTTTGTAACATGTTTTTTTAAATAGTTATATGTTTATTTTATATATTAATTTTTTAAATTATTAATAATAACAATTTAAAATAAAATTATAATTTAGTTATTTTTTATTATTTTTTTAAATTTTGGAAACGTGAGTCCCTGATGGGGGTGATGTCCTTGCAACACGTGGTAGAGGACTCTCATGTGTGACTATAGGTGGAGCGGGGGTGAGGGACGATTCTACTAGTCCCTTCACCAAAGCAAATGTAGTGGGAGAGGTACTTGATGCAGGTTGGAAATACGTGCAAGTATTAATTTTGCGTTGGAGTTTTGGGGTGGCGATTAGTTAAGGAGCAGGAAGATGAGGGAGCTCATCATTCGACTCAATACTATGGTTTGGTGCTAGACCTTGCGACGACCGCCAGGGAGGAAACATAAGTGAAGAAGGAGGGTGTATGGTAGGAGGGGCTGGTGTGTGCTTGTCTTGGGCACATGCTGGAGTATTCTACCTAGCTGGACCTTGTTCCATAGTTTCTTGGTTATCGTCTATGTATTTAAAGATGGGAAGCCAGAGGGACGAGAGCTCTTTTAGTTCATATTCTCCCCGCTTATGGTAAGCCTGTTTGCTCGAGCTAGAAAGGGAAGTTGGATTCAATAGTTTGGTTGAGGTTTACAGATTTAACTACACTTAAATTGTGAACATAAATAGTTTTTCCTTTCCTTGAAATTGTAGTCGCTACAATTATCCTTATTATTTTATTGTGAGCTTTGATTTAGGTTCAAATTATAGTTTTTGGCTTAGCCATTGTGCCTACATCTCTAATTTGTAAATATGCAGGCATGTTCATTGTCTTTCATGTTCTTCTTTTTATTTTTATGGTATGTACCTCAATCCCTATTTTCTTCTTAGTTTTGGCCTAGTTTTTATCCTTGGAGAAGTGGCTCAACCCTTCCTATTGATTGTCCGTTTAGAATAGTTTGTTTGTTATCTAAAAAAATAAAAATAAGAAAAAACTATGCATTGCACGTATCTAGGTTGAGCTTAATAATTGTTTGGTTTCACCATTACATAGTATCTTTTATCTATGCATACCACATATCTAGGTTGAGCTTAATAATCATTTTATTTCACCATTACATAGTATATTTACCCTTCTTGACCAATATTTATAGCTACTTGAATTACTTTTTTGAGTTGACATCAATGCCCAATTTTCATCATATTTATGCATGATTTTCATGACTATATTCACGAGCATAATGATGGCCATAGTCCTCTCATTTCTATATCTTATGACGTGGGATTTCTCTTTTACACATTAACTTGATCAACCCAATGGCCTCAAACCTCTTAGCATAATAAAAATATCAGTCGTTGATATCATATTTATTAAAATATATATATATTTTATTTTATTTATTTATTATTATTATTATTTTTAGTGTAACCCCACTATAAAATATGTATAAATGTCATGTAATTGATGCCATAAATAAATATATGCATGATTTTGAGCCATTTTAGCGCAGAGCATATGGGGACGGGGCACAAATTGTGTTTCATGACATAGAGAGCTTGAAAAAAATGCAATGGGGATGACTTGTGTTTATAGTTGCCAATCTCCTTAGGAATCATACCGAAAACCCATTTTCGATAAGATCAATGGGTTTTAAATTACTAAAGTTTCCAATCTCCTTTGGAATCATACCATAAAACCTGTTCTTTCTAAGATCAACAGATGTAAGAAAACTAATCTCCAAAGGAATTGTACCCGCTAATTGATTTCTAGCTATATTTAGATAGGTGAGAGAGCTCACATTGAATATTTCTACAGGTATGGGACCTCTGAACTGATTCTAGCTAAGATTAATGGAGTCCAAAATGCTAATCTCCCTAGGAATAATACCATAAAGCCTATTCTGGCTGAGATCAATGGATACCAGAGCACTAAGGTGTTGAGATATTAATCTCACTATCAGTTAGGTGTAGTTATATTTATTTCTATTGTCTGCTAGGTGTCGTAGACAGTGTCATTTACTTCAGTTCTACTCCAGTCATTTATTGTTGATGTTTACAATGTACTCTATTTTACTATTTTGAATATTGAGAAGGGCAATTCTCTGCTCCAGTTTTTCGCTCTCATTCTTTGTCATAGTATCAGAGCTAGCTTGCATAAGCCTCCCCAGAGAGCAGCAACATAGCCGAGTTGAAACAGTAGAGAACAACTGCGATTGAAGAAATTAAAAAAAAATAAAAAATCCTGCACTAACGCTCTGGTTTGAAAGCTTCTTAGCGTTAGTTTCAATGCGGGAGCCAAGAGCAAGGATCCGCGTTATAACGCACCAGCGAAATTCTATCGGTCGCGTTAAGTATCAATCTCTTACACCGATCACACATAACGCAGGACCAGAGTGCAGTCACCAACGTTACTCTACACGCAGGAGTGGAGTCTAATTACATGCGTTAAGCTACACGAATTATTAAGGTAATTTTTTGATCCACGTGATTTCATTCACGTTGGTTACTATGGTTATGAAATACGCTTTTACACTCCACGTGATTTAAAAAGGAGAAATCTCATTTAGAAGTCGATTTTAAAAAGGTGAAAGCCCCTTTTATATAAAGGAAGTTTTTTATTTAAGTCTTTAAAAAAAAAAAAAAAAAACTTGAAAAAGGTTTTTATAAAGAGCACATGAGTGAAGTTTTTAAAAAAAGAGGGATTGTTTTTGGAAAAGGAGATTTAAAAAGAAGAGGACTGAAATTTAAAAGAGGGTTTCAAGAAATTTTTTTAAGTCTTTAAGAAATTAAAATTTTTTTTTAGAGGAGATTTATAAAAGGCGCATATTAGCATTTGAATAAATAATGGTCTCTTCAAGTTCTTTGCCACAGACACCAAATCTGATTGGCAAAAATTATGAATTATGGAATTTGAGAATGAAGACTTTTTTACAAGCAAAAGATTGTTGGGACACGCTTCTGATTGCTTATGTAGAGCCGACTCAAGAAGCATGGGCGGCCATGACCAATAATAAGAGAAATGCAACTATTGAACTCAGAAAGAAGGAGCACAGAGCCAAATGCTGGATACAAAATTCAGTGGATGATTCTATTTTTGACAAAATAACTGGTGTGACAACAGCGAAATAATGTTGGGATATTTTGCAAGCTGCGTATCAAGGAAATGATACAGTGAAGACAGTTAAACTGCAAACATTGAGAGCTCAGTTTGAAACTCTAAAGATGGCTGACACCGAGAATGTAGATCAGTTCATGACTAGAGTCATGGGAATAGTCAATCAGATCAAACTCATTGGCGAAACCATTGCAGATTAGAAAATTGTTGAAAAAGTTCTTCGAAGTCTACCAAAGAAATATGACATGATTGTGAGAGCCATTTTGGAATCCAAAGATTTTAAAACTTTCTCAGTAGAATAGTTGACTGGATCACCTCTGGCACACGAAACAAGGCTCAACCTGTCAGAAGACTCCACAGAACAAGCTTGCAAAGCACAACTCTCATTTGGCAGAGGCAGAGGTAGAGGATATAGAGGCGGTAACAAGAGAGGTAGAGGCCGAAGCAGTTGCAGATCAGATCATTATCATGCAACAGAGCAGTGGAGACCTCCACAAAACTGAACTCAGAGAGGTAGATCATGGAACAGATTGAGTGTCCAATGTTACTATTGTAAGAATTTTGGCCACTACGAACAAGACTGTCGTAAGAAACAATTAGATCAGCAAAGAGGCATTATCAATCTCTCCAACAATGAAGGAGAATCCTCAGAGACCATGTTTCTTTCATGCCATCTTTCAGAAGACAAACACAGTGAAGATATTTGGTTGTTGGACAGTGGATGCAGCAATCACATGATAGGCAACAATAATCTTCTTTCTTCTCTTGATGCTTCCATAACATCAGAGATAACGCTTGGAGACCGTGCAAGTATTAAAGCTGAAGGAAAATGTATTGTTCCAATTCTTACTGAGCAGAATCAGACCAAATACATCCCTGATGTTTATTATGTTCCTCAGCTAAAACATAATCTCATTAGTGTAGGACAACTAATGGAACATGGCTATGTTGTATTATTTCAAAACAATACCTGTTATATATATGACAAAGATCCTCATAAAAGATTGATAGCCAAAGTTGAAAAGACCAAGAGTAGGATGTTTCCATTGACACTTAGAAGCCAAAATACCAGACAATCTTTAGTCCATAATATATCAAGAATAGATGACACTCATCTATGGCATTCTAGGTATGGCCACATTCCAGTCAAGAGTCTTAGTCTGCTTCAAAAGAACTCTATAGTCATTGGTCTACCTACTATTAGTGAAAAAGTCTGTAATTGTGAAGTTTGTCCCTTCCAAGCATAAAAGAGATAGTTTTCCCTCATCAACCTTAAGGCGAAAGAGTCTTTGGCACTTGTCCATACCGACATATGTGGTCCAATGCAGACAATGTCCATTGGTGGTAGTTTCTACTTTATGACATTTATTGATGACTTTAGTAGGAAGATATGGGTGTACTTTTAAAAAAACAAATTAGATACCTTCTCTAGATTTATGGAGTTCAAGGCAGAAGCAGAAAAACAGAGTGGAAAACTCTTGAAAGTACTCAGATCAAACAGAGAGGAGAATACAACTCAAATGAATTTAAAACATTTTGTCGACAACAAGATATCATAATGCAGTACACAACCAGATACACTCCACAACAAAATGGAGTAGCAGAAAGAAAGAATGAGTCGATCATGAACATGGCGAGATGCATGCTAAGGGAGAAGAAGTTATCAAATAACTATTGGGCTGAAGCAGTGTCGACAACAGTGTATGTTCTTAACATATATCCAACATCCAGCCTACAAGATAAAATACCTTAAGAAGCATGGGATGGAAACAAGGTAAATGTGTCACACTTCAGAATCTTTGGATCAATAGCTTTTTCTCATGTTCCTCAAAAACTAAGAAAAAAACTTGATGATAGAAGTGAGAAATGCATATTTGTAGGTTACAGTGAGCAGTCAAAAACCTGTAGACTTTATAACCCCATTACCAAAAAGTTCATTATAAGCAGAGATGTGAAATTTTTCGAAAATAAATCTTGGTTTGACCATGTAAATGAAACTTCAAATCAACCTTTTTATCCACCACAGTCTCCAAGATTGCAGGTTCAAGAACAACCAAAACATTCTGAAAATGGAACATCATCAAGCACTGATTCAGCCAGTGATCAAACATCTTCAGAAGAGGGACAGAAAACGAGAAGTCTCAGAGAGATATATGAACAGGAGCATGAATTTGAACAACAGAATATATTTGCATTTCTTTCAACTCAGCCGACTCATTTTGAAGAAGCAGTTAAAGAAAAGCATTGGGTTGATGCAATGAACCAAGAAATCGCTGCCATAGAGAAAAATCAGACTTGAGAATTAGCTGATCTCCCAAGAGACAAAACAAAAACTGGTGTAAAATGGGTATATAAGACCAAGCTAAATGAAAAAGGAAAGATTGAGAAACATAAGGCAAGGTTGGTTACCAAAGGATTCTCACAATAGTTTGGTGTCGACTATGGTGAAACATTTGCTCTAGTTTTTCGCTTGCATTATTTGTCATGGTATCAAAGAACTTTTATATGGATTTTTTGCTCCAGTAGCAAGGTTAGACACTGTCAGAACCATTTTGTCCACAGCAGCTCAACACAAATGGAAAGTCTATCAGCTTGATGTAAAATCTGCCTTCCTTAATGGTATATTACAGGAAGAAGTTTATGTAGAGTAGCCTCTTGGTTTTGAAGTGCCAGGACAAGAACATAAAGTATATAGATTGAAGAAAGCTTTATATGGTTTAAAACAGGCTCCAAGAGCTTAGTACAGTCGCATCGACACCTATCTCATCAAAAGTGGGTTTTCCAGAAGCAGCCATGAACCCACTTTGTATACCAAATCTCATGAAGGTAAAATTCTTAATGTATGCCTTTATGTAGATGATCTTCTTTATATAGAAAACATGATGTTAGAAGATTTCAAAGCAGCAATGCAAGCAGGGTTTGATATGACAGATCTAGGAGTCATGAAATATTTCCTAGGAATTGAAATTCACCAATCTGATAATGGCATTTTTGTTGGTCAACAAAAATATGCCACTGATATCATTCAAAAGTTCAGAATGACCAATTGCAAATCAGCTGATACACCAATTGCTCAAGGCACCAAACTCAGCAAAGAAGATGTAGCACCATCTGTTGATTCCACATTGTATAAAAGTCTAGTTGGTAGTTTGTTGTATCTAACTGCAACTAGACCAGATATTATGTTTGCAGCAAATTTTGTCTCCAGGTTTATGCAGTCACCAAAGCTTACTCATTGGCAGGTTGCAAAAAGGATCTTAAGGTATATTACAGGGACCATAGACTATGGTTTGTTTTATACACATTTTGAAAATTCTTCACTTTCAGGTTATACAGACAACAATTATGCAGGGAGTTTAAATGATCACAAAAGTACCTCAGGGTATGTTTTTCATCTTGGAACCAATCTAATTTCATGGGCATCCAAGAAATAGTCAATCGTTTCAATATCTTCTGCAGAGGCCGAATATGTAGCAGCAAATATAGCAGCTTGTCAAGCAGTATGGTTGAGAAGATTATTGAAAGATATTTCAAATTTTTAGAAGGAGCCAATTCCAATCTACTGTGATAACAGTTCAAAAATTTCTTTATCAAAAAATCATGTTTTTCACAAGAAGAGCAAGCACATTGACACACGTTTTCATTTCATTCGTGAAATTTTCAATGATGGGGACATAACACTTTCTTTTTGTGGTTCTGAAGATAAGCTTGCAGACATTTTCACAAAGCCATTGGGAAAGAATGTATTTGAATTTCAAAGAGAGAAATTAGGCATTATCAGTGCTTTCACTTGTAACAGTTTAGATTAGGAGGGGATGTTGAGATATTAATCTCACGATCAGTTAGGTGTAGTTACATTTATTTCTATTGTCTACTAGGTGTCGTAGATAGATAGTTTCATTTACTTCAGTTCTACTCCAGTGATTTATTGTTGATGTTTATAATGTACTCTATTTAACTATTTTGAATATTGAGAAGGGCAATTCTCTGCTCCAGTTTTTCGCTCTCATTCTTTGTCATAAAGTTGCTAATCTCTCTAGGAATAATACCAAAAAGCTTGTTCTTGCTGAGATCAATGGATGTTAAAACAATAAGGTTGCCAATATCGTTGGGAATCGTACCAGAAAACCTGTTCTTGCTAATATCAATGGATGTCAAAGCATTGTAGTTGCCAATCTCCCTAGGAATCGTACTTTTTAGTTGATTTCCACCCATAAAAATCTCTTGCAAAGCAGATAATTTTCCTATTGATAAAGGAAGGAAACCATTAAAACGATTATTTGACAAATTCATCATCATAAGCATAGAGGATACATTATCAATTTTCTCCGATATTATCCCACTGAGATAATTGTAGAACAATGCGATCACAGTCAGGTTGGGTTAATATAAGAAGTTTATAGGAATCTAACCGTTTAAATGATTTTGCCCCATGTGGACTTGAACTAGAGAATTGCACGTTCCCAAAGAGTTAGGAATCAGGCCGATGACGGAATTATTTTCTGTATTCAATATCTGCAACCTTCCACTGTTGCAGAGATTCGAAGGACGGAACCCGTCAATCTGCTGAAAGTAACATCCACTTCCTGTAGTTTTCCACCTATGCCCAGTTGTTAACGCACGCGGCCTGTGAAATCATTATACAAAAGTCGAAAAACCTCCAAATTTTGCAAGTTCCCAATCAGAGATGGAATCCTGCCTTGTAGACTGTTCCCTGAAATATCCAACTCTCTCAACTTGTTCAGCTCTAAAAGTTACATGTGTAATTCTCCAGTGACGACATTGCCTTTTAAAGACATCGTCCCTAGATTTTTTAGATCACCAATCTCAAAAGGAATTGAACCATTAAGACCATAACTATCCATGTCAAGATACACAATCTTGCTCAAATTTACAATCTTAAAAAAATTTGGGACAATGAAAGATATTCCAGATTTTTCAGCTTCCCATACTCACCAGGAATGCTGCTAGAGAAGTTATAAAGTCTCAGGTCAAGATAGTCGAGCTTAATGAGAGAGCTCAAATCTAGTGGGTACGGCTTGCGTTTACAATTCAAAATAACGAGGATGACTTTGCATTTGTGTTTACATAAGCGTCATAAAATAACGAGATATTCACAGTTCAAACCAGTTGAGGATCAATAATACGATTTGCATAAGTATCGGGTGGGGAAGGTACTAATGTCCATGTCGAAAGATTCCTCGCAACTTCATAGGGCGATTATACAAACATATGGGTGTGGGATAAGGCTTTTATAAAATTGTATTTCGATATATATATATATATATATTATCATTCATGGTCTGCAAATGACTTGTATTCTTATTCCTTGATCAATTTGCAATCGATTTTCATTTTTGGATATTGTAGCTTCATCCGTAAGAATTTGGATTTCTAAGTCAGGCTGGCTTCCAGTTGCCACCAAAGCAAGGAAGACCCGAATAGCTTATAGTTTAACTCAGATTTAGTTGTGTTATCTGATTAAGGGATTGTTTACGTTTCTCAAGGTTTTGTCAATGCGTCGTAGCAATTAAAATAATTTGACTTCATGTGATGAAATAATTATTTTGTTGGAATGTAATACTTACTTTACTGCGATGCAATGTTTAATTTCATAGGTGTGCGTTGAACCATAAATGCGAACCCTGCAATACTTACTTTACTGCGATGCAATGTTTAATTTCATAGGTGTGCGTTGAACCATAAATGCGAACCCTGCAACCTTGGTCATATCTTGTAATTATTTATTTTTGAATAAGATAGCCATTACAAGAGGTATTAGAATAAGAGCCATTACAAGAGGTATTAGAATAAGATTTTATGCACGGCAGGAACACCAACCCATGATGGGACTTTTGTGCTCGCAATAATCTACTCCTTATGACAAGGATAATAACAAGTAATAACATATTCATAAAACCAAGTAATTCAGAGATTTCCACATACCACATTATCTTAGATTGAACTAAACCAATTCTTTCTTTCAACCAATCACTCTTGTGCCATATTCCAAACATGAATGTGGGATTACATGAGATAAAACAAAACAAAACCAACCAGGGAATTTAGAGGCTAAGCCACTTCTACCCTCAACCATAGTGATTTCACCTCAATCGATCTAGAAATCACTAACACAATAACAAGTTTGGATGCCTTCGACTTTCTTCACCATACCCAGAGGAATTTTCCTATCTCCACCTACTTGTCAAGAGTTCCAGGAAAAGATATCTCCACCCTCAACCCTTGGGAATTTTTCCCGAGGCCATCCAAAGCTTATTGACCATCCAAAGATTAACCAAGACAAAGAATCCACAACATCATGCCTATGCAAGAAATGGAAAAGGCAAGGTTGTAACCACTGTCAATATAGGAAAATCCCATGTAAATGAGAACAAAGTAACCAAATAACCAAATGCATGTACCATGCATTCAAATCTCAGCAAGGAAATCACACATGCAACTTGTTACCTGTAATGTCTTCCTGTTGTCGCTGCTTTTCTAACCTTCTTCTTCGCTGCCCACGAATTCCTTTGCTTGCTTGCTTCTTACTTGCTTGTGTCCAAGTGCTCTCTATCTCCAAGTCCAAGTGAGAACACTTCGATGTACAAGTGAATGCTAGAATGTCAAAGAGTAACAAAAAATGATCAAGAGTAACTAAGAGAGGCATAGCATGTTCTCCCTCTCATTTTATTTCCTTTTCCTTTTTTCTTCATTTTCCCTTGGATGCATATTCTTGTCTCTTCATCTTCCTTTTCACTTATTTTACTTTATTTATTGAGTTAATTTATTTTGATTTCCTTTGCTTTATTCCAATGCTAATTCCAATTTCCACAGCTAATAATTAACCCCAAGTGATTCTCAATGTGATGTTTTTCCCCTCATTCAGCTTGGAATATGTGTCCCATGACCTTGGTTTGATTTTTTCCTTTTATGATGTCCCTTTATTTACATGTAATTTTAACCAGGGGCTGTTACAAACACCCCTCTTGGGGAACACTGTCATTGGTTTTTTATGACACTTATGACAAAAAAAACATATTGCTTATGGAGCTTTATAAACATAGCTCGATGTAGTATTTACAATGACAACTGCTAAAACATGACAAACATACTACATATGGAGCTTTATAAACCCAACTCAATGTAGTATTTACAATGACAACAAGATATATACTTATTCACATTTGCTTCAACCATCAAATAAACATACTATATATGGAGCTTTATAAACACAACTCGATACATATTTACAATATATATATATATATATAAGTATGCACATTTTCTTTAACCAGTAAATAAAAAGATACAATGGTCACATCAACAATAAGGGAATCTAGAGGTTAACACCTCCACCCTCAAAAGTAGTACTAGGGATTCACCTCCTTCCTAGGAAGTCCAGAATCCACTGTTAAGATTAGGTTCTACCTCAAATGTCCAATGATACAATCCTTGCGCTACTTTTTCTCTAAGTGAACAATTACCGACTCATTGTTTCTACACACACTCCCAATGTGCTTATGATTCCAATCAACGATGCTATCGACAAAAAAAAAAATTCCTTCGCCTCCCCTTCTCTGCTTCCCATCCCCTCGAGCGATCCATCCCTTGGCAAGGTTTCCTCGCATAAGAAGGTACAAAAAGGAAGGAATTCCCCTACCTAAAAAGCATCATATTGGTCATAGCATGATTATGGACATCAATGGACACTATTGTGTACCAATGTCCCACAATGTCCCTGCTCCTGAATGTTTTACCAACATACTGTTGCATGCTTCAATTCCTTTACTATTGTTGCTAACACTCTTGTAGCCAGTTCCAACCACCCAAATTGGGAATTTTCCATGTTTTCCTGTACTAAGTACATAATTTCCATTAGACTGAAAAGGAATTGTAATAAATTCAAATCAGACCTCATTGGTAGTTCATCAATAAGGTGACACTTGCAATTCTATTTGATTCCTATCACAATAAGTCAAATTTTTTGAAATGTGTAACTAGGTTATGTCTTCATAAATATGAAATGTACTCTTGATTCTTGTATATTGTAAAAAGAAAGAAAAACATATTATTATTATTTTTGTAGCATGGGTTTCATGCTCAAGGTCAATTTATTTGTAGGTCAAGCACCCATTGGCTTCTGGGGTTCATCATAGAGTCAATAAGTCAATTGAGTCATTGTCAAATATGAAAGACCCCATTGGGAAACTTGTAACAAGTCAAAAGAATTTATTTGAGTCAAAATTGTGTCAAAATTCCCTACAAGATCAAGTCGGCCTCATGGAAGTAATTCATTCCCCTAGGAAGCTTATATATAAGAGGCATTTGACCTCATTGGAAACACACATCCAAGACATGCGAAAGAGCAAGAAGAAGATGTTAGCTCTTAAGAAGAATAAGTATAAAAGGTAAGAAAATTTCAAGAAGGAAACTGGAATCAAAGTTTTTGGGTCTCTCTCTCTCTCTCTCATGTGCAATGAATTTCTGAAGCTGCTAGGTCGAAATTCTAAAGTTGCATCAAGGTTGAAGCTGTGAAGTTTCATCAAGGTTGAAGTTGTGAAGCATCATCAAGGTCAAAGTTGTGAAGCTGCATCAAGCTTGAAGTTGTGAAAACTCAAAGCTGCGAAATTGCATCGAGGTCAAAGTTGCTGAAGCTGCTAGGTCAAATTTGTAGAAATTTTTGTTGGGGTCGATGTTGTTGGATAAGTTACTGGAAGGTCGAAATTTTTTGCTGGAAGATGTGTAAGGAAATATTATCAAGAATGAATGTTGAAGTGGTATTGGAGGGGTCTTTTTCAAGGGTCTTAGGTCTTGGAATTCGTCCTTTGAAGATTCTATAAGAAGATAAGAATTCTTGTGGATTTTCCTCTCAATAGAAGAGGTTTTGGTCCTGGCTAGTAGCCAAAATTTTGTGTCCTCTTGTCTCATTGATATTAATAGTTTGGTAGCTATTTGATGTTAAGAACATAATTATAATAAATTGAAATAAGAAGCTAATCACAAGTATATCAAGTTAAGTAAAAGAACATCACAAAAAATTATCAAAGAAGAGAAAGCACCCTAATATAGCTGCCCTAGATTTCTCAACATGGAATCAGATCTAAGGTGACTACAAGAAGAAGAAGAGGAAACCTAAAGATAACATCATTGAAAAAGGATACATAAGGGTCGAGCACAAGGAAATCATTAAGGATGACTAAGAAGCACTAAGTAGGAGTATTCATCTCAAGGATCACATCATCACAAGGAGAAGAAGACCTCAAAAACCCTACCTCCATTGAAAGAAGGACTATACATCTGATGCAACTTGGGAAGCCTCCACATTCTATATTATCTTCAATGGAAGGAAGAATAAACATTGCCATAATCATCAAATAAATCAAGGTGATCTCCCTCACATTGAAGCAAAGATCAGATCTCAAACATCCTTGAAGAAGATCATCAAGGAAGCAACATCATCAAGAAGGCATCAAGTTGAAGATATCATCATCTAGGAGAATATTAACTTGAAAAGTAAGTGTCTTTATATTTATGTCTTAATATACTATGAACATGACTTAATTCTACAAGGAGAGCAACAAACTAGTTGGGTCATCAAATTTCTTGCACAGAAGAAGAGGATAAATTTTATACTCATAGAGAATGAAGTTATTGAATATGTTAAGGGTTAAATATCCAAACCATCTCAAGAGAAATCCAAAGCTTTATCGAAGTACATGAAATGGGAGATAAGGGCTCAATGAATCCTCATAGAATCAATCAGGGTTTCCCTCATCCTTTATATAGCAAAGTTGGAGAAATCAGAGGATATCTATGAGAAACCGGTAGAATTATTTCCTGTAAGCACTACATGACAAGTCATATAGTTGAGAACCGAATTATAGAAAATGAAGGTATCAAAGGAATAAGGGATAACCTCATACCTTATGAGGGTGTCACAAATAAGGGATAACCTCATACCTTATGAGGGTGTCACAAATAAGGGATCAACTACAAGAACTAGGAGAAATTATGTATGATAAAGAAATGACCACCGTTTTGCTCAATGCACTACCTAATGAATGGGGAAACTCTGTATCAAGTATCTGGAAATAAGGAAGCCACTCCATTTAGTGAACTTTGGTCGTTATGTAAGATTGAAGAAACTAGGTTGAAGGCAAAAAGTGATGTTGGATCAAATGAACAAGTTCAAGGATATGATGCCATGGCTAGGAGAAAAGGAAAGTTTCGAAGTTTTTATCCTCAGAAAAGGAAGAAGATCAATACGTCAAAGATACAATGCTATGAGTGTAATGAAAATGGGCACTTTAAAAGGAATTGTCCTAAACTCAAGAAGGACAATGAGAAGAGAAAGGAAAGAAATGAAGCCCATGTTACTGAAGAAGTGGAAGAAACATAAAATAAGAAATCAAAGGAGGAGGAAGTGAAATATCTCTACTATGACTAAGATACTCTCCCTCACTTAGTTGTTTTAAGTTATAGAAGATGATAGAAAGCATCACAAGTATGATAGGATGTATCATATCAAGATAGAGATGACATCATCATAAAAGCATGGAAGGAGAGCCGAAGTAGAAAGTCTGCATAGTTATAACAATCATCATTATAGAAATGGAATCTCCATTGAAAGCATATAACAAAAGTAGAAGTATATGTGGTTGGAAGAAAATCATCTAGCAAGATAGAAGATAAAGAAAGGTCATCATACATTATCATTATTAGAAAGGAGCATTTGCATAATGAGGATCATCGATATCCTATAATAGAATATTTATGAGAAGGTTCACCTCTACTTGGAAGAAGAAAGTGTCTCATTGATTGTATACATTCCACCTCGTGTCAGATCCATTGTTTAGAATAACTATGGTATGGTGACAAAGGAATGCAACATGTTGAGTTGGTTTAAGTAATTTCATCTTCAAGAAAGAAAAGGAAGCTACTGGAAGAAATTCTAGGTGACCAAAAGAAGGAAGAGGTATGCATATATTTGATAGATAAAGTCATGCCATCATATAGTTGCAGAAATAATGGTTGAATGCTCTATCTCATGAGCATGATTAAAGAATAAGAAACTCTTCCATTAGAATGATGCATAAAGTCATGTAGACAATATGCCTTGAACTCTTCTACATATTGACAAAATGAATCAACATGAACTCATATTGAATATGAGGTGGTTGAAAATAATGGTTCCTATGTTGAAAGAACCATGTAAACAAAATCCCAAGGGAAGCAGTATGTGAAGAGAGGAATAACAGTTTGTAAAAGATGCATCTATAATAATGTAAGATAAGATAAGTCATCAACATCACATAGCTAGAAGAATTAGCTATGACATCTCCAAGGAAGAAGGTATGAAGACCCTGATATATATGCTACAAAAGCAGAATATTGGCAATAAATGTATTGGAGATGGGTTCATACATGTGAAGGATGTTTATGTTGCAAGAAGTTGATGTCATGACAAAAGGCCATCATTAAAAGGTAACTTTTATTTGATGTTAATTTTAATTTTTGAAAACATTTGGTTGGGTTAATATAGGGCTATCGAAAGAGGGTTGTAGAAGTCACCTACAACTAAGATTGGATGGAAGATCCTGAAAGAAACATGAATTGGAAGAGGCAGTTGTATGAATGATAGAAAAATGTGGACTAGAAGTTCACTTTTCGATGAAGAGAAGGATGGCATGACTATTGGTATCATTGAAAAGAAAGTGATATAGAATATGGTTGATGCCCTATGAAGAAGTTATGATGAAGAATGATCCATGATGAATAAGTTGAAGTTCATGAAATTGAAAGGAGGAACCCTAATAGCAGCTGATAGTACCATGATATCCACCAAAAGAGTTGATAGCTAATGTTGGAAACAAGTCCCTAATTAATAGGGAGATTGAGAAAGTTCCTAGGTAAGAAGGAACTTGGGTATATTCCTTTTATAGGAATGCATATATCCTCCCTAGTTGAGAATGAGAGATATACACATAATTCATGTCTTCATGTTATGAATAAAGAATGAGGTTTGGCTAAGCATCTGAGATTAATTTCGATACTCTTTGAGGATGTGCTAGGGCATCGAATAGGCAAGAGTAATCAAAGAGAAAATTCCTTGAGTATGTGCTATTCCAAGGCATGCATTTTCCTAAAATGCCGTACCTTGTAAACACCCAGGTGGGGTATGTACCTTGAGAGACAATGATAATTTTGTCTATCAGTCATTGCTTTTCAAACATTGTGCTATGATATTGTGGAGAGATAAATTTTTTAGTCAAGGCCTTGCTATGTGACAAGGTTGGTTGGTATGATGAGATGAAATGAGATAAGCTAAAATGATAGCTTGTAACATGGCTTAGCAATCTGACTCTTCTTATGAGAATTCTTTAGTATGAGAATGTCCAAGTACCGTTTTATATATTATGAATACCTCCCTAGTTAAGAAGGAGTGTTTAAATGTGTAACTAGGTTCGGTCTTCATAAATATGAAATGTACTCTTGACTCTTGTATATTGTAAAAAGAAAGAAAAAATATTATTATTATTTTTGTAGCATGGGTTTCATGCTCAAGGTCAATTTATTTGTAGGTCAAGAACCCATTGAGTGCTCTAGGGTTTGTCATAGAGTCAAGAAGTCAATTGAGTCATTCCCATATATGAAATACCCCATTAGGCAATTTGTAACAAGTCAAAATAATTTATTTGAGTCAAAATTGTGTTGAAAGAACGTCCAAGATCAAGTCAGCCTCATGAAAATAATTCGTACCCCTAGGAAGCCTATATATAAGAGGAGTTTGACCTCATTTTAAACACACATCCAAGACATGCGAAAGAGAAAGAAAAAGAAGTTTTATCTTAAGAATAAAAAGTCTAAAAGGCAAGTGAAGTTCAAGAAAGAAGTTGGAATCAAAGTTTTTGGGTCTCTCTCTCTCTCATGTGCAACAAAATTCTAAAGCTGTTAGGTCAAAATTATGAAGCTGCATCAAGGTCGATGCTGTGAAGCTGCATCAAGGTCAAAGTTGTGAGGCTGCATCAAGGTCAAAGCTATGAAAGGTCGAAGCGATGAAACTACATCAAGGTTGAAGCTGTGAAGCTGCTAGGTCAAAGTTGGTGAAGATGTTAGGTTGAAGTTGCATAAATTGTTGCTAGGGTTGAAGTTGCTCGAAGGCTGGAGTTTGTTGCTAGAATTTGTGTAAGGAAAGCTCATCAAGAATAAAGATTGAATTGGAGGGGTCTTTATCAAGGGTCTCAGGTCTTGGAATTAGTCATTTGAAGATTCTATAAGAAGATAAGAATCCTTGTGGGTTTTCCTCTCAAGAGGAGAGGTTTTGGCCCTGATTAGCAACCTACATTTTGTGTCCTCTTGTCTCATTGATCTTCATATTTAGGTAGTTGTTTCATGATAAAAAAATAATAATAATCAAGTGAAAGAAGAATCTAATCACAAGTATATCAAGTTAAGTAAAGAACATCACAAAAAATTATGAAAGAAGATAAATCACTCTAATATAGCTACCCTAGATTTTTCAACAAAAATAGATTCTTGATATAATCATCATATATGAAAATATCACATCTGGTTAGCTCAAAACTCAACTACCATGAATCATAATATTAGATTATGTTCATAATTTTCAAAACTAAAATAAAGTACTGATACTTATATTTTAAATTTTCTTTGTTTTTTGTTCTTTTTGTACACACATTGTATTGATATCCAAACCCAAGAAGCACCCAATGCCTTCTTTTCTATTCAACGATGTACATGCACAGGATCAGTTTCCAAACCTGTTAAGCACCTAGTTCCTTCTCTTCTCTTTAACCATGTACACACACTGGATTATTTTCCAAACCCGAAAAGCACCCAACTCCTTCTCTTCTATTCTATATGTAGTATCAACAACAAGGGCATCCATAGGCTCTACAACATCTACACTCAATATTGGTCTCTTCTCAATATGTTCAGGTCTCAAGGGACTAATATCTCAACCCAAAACCTCCAGGGAACCAAAGTTGTTATAGGGCTTCAGAGATCCTATCCCAACCCACAACCTCTAGGGAACCGAAGTTGTTATAGGGCTTCAGAGATCCTATTCCAACCCACAGCCTCCAAGGAACTTGAGAACCAATCCCCTTCACTTATCTTCTCTTTAGCAATTCCTTCCTCTGCCCACATGTCCCAATACATTATACAACATCTACACATACACATAGTGTATAACACAACACATACACACACACAATACATCACAATGAATACACATGTCATGACACAATGACTACACATGTTACGACATGAAACGTACATAATACACATGGCACAGTACCACATACACATAACATGTGCACATATACATATGACTCAATACATTGTATCATAGAATACAAAGACCACACTGGCTCTACTAAACAACCTTGCCTCTAGTGTTTTTCCCATGCCTTACTACATGCATCCACAACACAAGCATTGGGTAAGTGGTTGTTTCCACTATCCATGCTTATCCCAACATGTCATAGATCACATTTCTTGTTGAAAATGGCACCAAGAAGGATTCTAATTTAATTTCCCCTTGAAATAAATTAGAAGAAAATTGTAATTCCACATCACATGATAACTTTTACGAGTTAACTAACTTATTTTGACTTAGTTTGTTCAATTAATTCGAGTTGGGGGTCTAACTTGAGTCATGTAGAGTGGATCCTACTTTATAGGAGCCTTGGTTGAGTTTATTTTGAGTTGTAATTAATTAATTCAATTTAATTGAGTTAAAGTTAGTTAAACTAGTTCCAACTATTGGAGGAACTAGTAGGAGGTCTAATAGTGGAGTGAAAGTTCAGTGTTCAACCAGTTAACTCATAAATCAACCATAAATAACTCATGCATGTGTGATATAGAAGTTACCCAGTTGAGATTGGAGTTCAAGGAAAGTGTAATATTAGTTGTATAATCATCCAAATTGTATAGGTGGTGCATGCAATCAAAGGAAGGCCTATGATGGATTGCGCAATTATGGATGAGGAATTTCCCCAAATAATAGGGGCTAATTCCCAAGGAAGCATCATAAGGAAATAAGGACTTGGGCAAGCAGAAAATTGGCTAAGTATTGGTGAAGTCTTGTCTAGGAAGAAGTGAGATAGATAGATATAGTGTAGATGTTGCTCGGGCTTGAGCAAACCATTGTAGTCTTCTCATATTTTTCTAACTAATGAAATATACAGATAGGAGGGATTTTTTAGTTGTGGATTTTACCAAGAAATCATTGTGTAATGTGTTGATTGAATTCTTTCACTTGTATGCTTCATGATTTTGTGATCATTTAATTTTTTCTGCAGTTGGTAAAGTAGATTCAAGTCTATTGTTTTAGAAAATTACAATTAGTAGTTTGAATTTGCAAGGAATTTCTACATGGTATCGAAGCTAAAATCACAATAGAAGAGAAGAATTTGAATTTTTCTTTGCACGATCAAATTTGTAGAATCAAATCTTCATAGCTAGAAGGATGGCCTTTTGTGAATTGAGACTTGAATATGCCCTTGAGGGTAGTTCAAATTATATTTCTTGGAAGGAGAGGATTGAGGCAATGTTGGAAGATAAAGGGTTGAAGGAATTGGTAGATACTAATATTCCTAAACCTACATCATCTGATGCTCAGGATCTAGCAGAGTAGAAGAAGTGTGTTGCAAAAGAAAGGAGGATCATATTGGAAGGAGTTCGATATCATATTGTCTCGAACCTCCACGGGAAGGACACTCCATATTCAATGTGGAAAGCCTTGATATGTAGAAATTATATGCACTAAGCATGCATATGTCCAAGATCCACCTGATATCACACTATTTAACTTTATTCAAGATACTGAATCTATTCCACTTGTTAATATTTTGCGGAAAAATTAATTGCACACACATGTGAAGCATAAACAAAAATTATCAATCACACATAAAACAATTTTTAACCGGGAAAGACTAAAGTTGAAAACCCCAAATATATATTATGTAACATGGAGATCATATGAAAATCTCATACAAACATACAAAGCTTATCACAAGCCCTCAGTACAGTACAATCTTCATACACTAATCAGGCCCAATCTTGCAAATCCATGCACCGATCTTTGCCACCTGCTAGCCTGTCTCCACTGCGCAATCCAAGTTGATTACAAAGACCAATTTGATGTAATCCCACTCTCATTTACCGCGTTATTATCATTGGAAACTCCAATGTATATGTAGATGCAATTCATGCATCACTAGTAGTCACAATAGATAGTCTATCTTGCCCTTTCACCTATCTCTCCATTGAACCTGCCATGCACTGTAGTTAACTGTTGTATTGTTCAGTTGATTAATGAGTTATTGTGAATTAATTAACTAATTAATTCACTCCACTCTCACTAGTGTATCAATTAGTTAGACTAGATACAACTAGCTCAACTGAGTCTAACTGAGTTAAACTGAATACAACTCCATAACTACTTCTTCCAACTGTATCATAACTCTGCCACTTGAGTTCTAACTGAGTCCTTCATGCATTAGCTCCAGTAAACCCTTAGGAATTGTATAATTCATTCTGTCAGCTGATGTGCCACATCTATGCATTGAACTAAAGTGCTCAAAGAGAATAAGTTGTTGTTTAGAGTCTGATTATTATTAAGAGCTAATAATAATCGACATGCATCTATTTTTAGATCAGCGCTCTATAAATAGACTTCGCCCAATCTTATAAAAACATAATCTCATATATTTTTCACATTTGACCAACCATCCACAAATAACCTCCTGCTACATATAGAATATGCTCACCATGTCTAAAAATAGACATACACCTTAAAATAGCCTGTGTGGGCCCCACCTAGTTTAGGTGATTATTTTCCAACTAGAATCAAGGATGATGTTTCAGGATGCCTCTTTCACTATTTCTTGTTTCAATCTTCAACATGATAGAATTTTTTTAGAAAAATAGTGACCACAAGAATCTGAAACTGAAGGAAAAGCTTCGGAAAATCAAGATGGAAAAGGGTGACACAATACCACGATACTTGAGTAAGTTCACCCAATGTAGGGACGAGCTTGGGAGTGTTGGTATTAAATTTTATAAATATGATATAGTCAACCTAACTTTTCTACGCCTTCCCAAGAGCTAGCACAACTATCGGGATTCGGTAAATGGGAGGGAGAGGCTACCAGAGTGGGAGCGTTTGTGGTTTGACTTGTTGCAAGAAGAGATAAGGCGTAACACCAGAGATGTAACATCATCCAAGAATGATGATGAGGATAACTGTGCCTTGGATAGAAAGGTAAAGAAAGGGAAAGGGAAGAAATCCCAATAAAAAGGAGATTCTAGTTAGGCAGGTAAGAGTAATGAATTGTCGAAGATTAAATTTTTTCAATGTCATGAGCAGGGACACTATGCCACAGAGTTTTTTCACAGGAAGGTTGAAAATAAACCCTAGATAAGATCGGAATATGAAGCACTAACTTCATAATTCGAGTTGGATTTCATCCTCATTGAATGCATGGTGACATCGGTGATGGGTAGTGTGTAGTATATTGATAGTGGAGCCTCATTCCATATGACAAGAAACATAATTTTTTAGCGACTTGGAGGAGAAGGACCTCCAGTTGCATATTAAGATGGAAGATGATGGAAGTTATACCACGATCGACATTGATACTATTACTTTTTAGAGGGAGTATGGTTCTCCTCTCACATTAAAAGGTGTCATGTATGTTCCGGGTCTGAAGAAAAATTTAGTTTCAGTTGCTATGTTGGAAAACCATGGATACGATGTGATATTTAGCAAAGGAAATAATTTAGTTCATCACATAGCCACGAGACAAGTGAAGTGGATTGGGGTTCAGGTGAAGAACCTCTACAAATTGGATGTAGAAGACCATGTTGCTTTGAGCACGAAAGTAGAGAAGGTGCAGAGACGAGACATCAATGAATTATGGCATAGGCGACTTAGCCATTTGCACCATGTATATTTGAAGATCATGCAAGATAATTCTATAGGACTTCCCAAGGGTGCATTAGAGTATCTGGATACATGAAAAGTGTGTACATTGGGGAACCTTTCATGATAAGGACAATTGAGCGCAAGTGATCGTTGAAAGAGTTCACTCAAATGCATGTGGATCGTTCTCGACGACCTCCATGACCAAGCACATATATTATGTTATATTTGTAGATGGTTTGTCACATAAGTGCTGGATATTATTCACATGGAAGAATCACCAGACATTCTCAAAATTTTGTGCATTTAAAGCTCTTGTTGAGAAAGACACATGCAAGAAAGTGAAGGCTCTCAGGAGCGATAAATGGAGAATATGTGTTGAATGAATTGAAGAAATCCTATGCATTAGAAGGAATTTAACAGGAGTTAATAACACCCCATAACCCACAATAGAATGGGGTTTCTTAAAGGAAGAACAAAAGCATTGTAGGAGATGGACGAGATATGTTGCATGATCAGGACCTATCATTGCACTTGAGGGATGAAGCATGCAACACAACAATGTATGTGTAGAACAGGAGTCCTCATCGGATTCTCAGGATGAGTACACCATATGAATATTTTTCAGGTAAGAAACCATATGTAGCACACTTCACGATCTTTGTTTCATAGGTTTACTATCACGTTTACAAGGATGCAAGGAAAAATATAGAACCGATAACAGAGTTGGGAATATTTGTGGGGTACACCGATACATCTCAAAACTATTGGGTGTACCTTCCATCTCACAGGATGACATTTGTTTGTAGAGATGTGGCCATGATATGTTCCCTTGAGAGTGAGATTCAATTGCATGCAAATGAGGAGCTTTGAGCTCCAAAGGAAGAACTTAGGGATGTTGTGGAGCAACCACAAGTAGATGAGAAGAGAGTGGAAGAACCCACTCATGTAGAGACATCCAGAGATGGAAGGAAGTGCACCAGAGAAGTTGAAATATTGATGCATGATTCTAGAGAGAATGTGGGAGCACCCACGTCACAACACAGGCAGAGGAGGTCACTAGATCGATACACTTGTTATATGGCTCTGATGAGAGAGGGTGTAGAGACCGAGCCATCCTAATTCAAGGAAGCAATGCGAAAACTAGTATGTGTTAATGCCATGGTAGAGGAATATGATTCCAATATCAGGAACAATGCTTGGGAAGTGGTCCCAAGGCTAGAGGACAAGTCAGTGGCAGGTTCTAGGTGGATCTACAAGGTGAAGCAAGTAGAATATGGAAGTGTCAAGAAACACAAGGCCATATTTTTGGCCAAGGGGTTATCTTAGGTGGAGGGAATTGATTACAAAGAGACATTTTATCTAGTAGCAATGAATTCTTCAATGAAATTAATTCTATAACTTTCAGTGCAAATGGGATGGAGATATATCAGATGGATGTGAAGACATCTTTACTCATGGAGTAATTAAGGAAGAGGTGTACATAAAGCAACCATAAGGAATTGAGACCTTCAACATAGAGTCACATGTGTGTATAATCAAGAAAGCGTTGTATGGATTGAAACAAGAACCCCGTGCTTGGTACACTAGGATCGACAACTATTTCACCAGGTTGGGATTCACCAAAAGTGAAGCTAATGCAAACATTTACTATATTGTGGTTGAAGGTAAATTATCAATAATAATTTTATATGTCGATGATTTAATTCTAATAGATGATGTAAAGTTGATAAAATATTTCAAATAGGATTTGATAAGAGAATCTGAGATGAAAGACATGGGGCTCATGCATTATTTTCTTGGTTTTGAAATTTGGCAAGGAGATGGGGAATTGTTTGTCTCTCAGGGAAAGTATGCTAACGAGATATTGAATAAGTTTCACATGGAGAGTAGCAAACCCATGGAGATTCCTATAGCAAGGAATTGGAGGAAGGAAGATTCTACTTCAGGCGAAGTGGTAGAGGCTACCATTTACAGGGAAATCGTGGGTTCACTTATGTAGTTGGTGAACACATGACCGAACATGTGTTTTGAAATTAACTAGTTTAGTCAAGCTGCAAGCAATGGTTAAGCCAACCAAAATATATTGGAAGGAAGCTAAAAATGTGTTGAGATACCTCATAGGCACCACTCAGTTTGGTATTTGGTACAAATGGATAAAGGGAGTGAAGCTTCAAGGATTCATAGATGCAGAATGGGTAGGGAATCCATTGGAAAAGAAGAGCACGTCAAGGGAATTCTTCAACATCGGGTCAACAACAATTTCCTAGTATAGTAGGAAGCAGAGATCAGTTACACTCAGTTTAACATAAGAAAAGTACATAGAAGATGGTAAAGCAGCTTGTGAGGCTATATGGATGAGGAAGATCCTTGTTGGGTTATTTGTTGACCAGATGGATCCTACAATGATTTATTTATTGTGACAATGAAATTTGTATCAAACTCTTTGAGAATCCAATTTTTCATGATCGGTCCAAGCATATCAACATCTGGTACCACCATCTACGAGATTGTGTGCAGAGGCAGATCATGATGCTAGAGTACATTCCTATAAAGGAACATGATGCAAATATCTTGAATAATGAAATGTCAAGAGACAAATTCAAGTTCCATAGAGGCAGGATTGGGGTATGTGACAATCCATTTCTTGCTGAGAGGGAATGTTGAAAATGGCACCAAGAATGATTCTAATTTAATTTTCCCTTGAAATAAATTAGAAGAAAATTGTAATTCCACATTACATGAAAACTTGTACTAGTTAACTAAATTAGTTTTACTTAGTTGGTTTAGTTAATTTGATTTGAGGGTCTAACTTGAGTCATTTAGAGTGGCTCCTACTTTATAGGAGCCCTGGTTGACTTTATTTTGAGTTGTAATTAAATAATTCAATTTAACTGAGTTAAATTCAGTTAAACTAGTTCCAATTTTTGGAGGAACTAGTAGGAGGTCTAAAAATTGAGTGCAGCTTCAATTTTCAACTAGTTAATTGATAAATCAGCCATAAACAACTCATTCATGTGTGATATATGAGTTACCCAGTTGAGATTGGAGTTCATGGGAAACGTACCATCAATTGTATAATCATCCAAATTGTATAGGTGGTGCATGTAGTAAGAGGAAGGCCTATGATGGATTGTGTAGTTATGGATGAGGAATTTCCATAAATAATAGGGGTTAATTCCCAAGGAAACAATGCAAGGAAATAGGGACTCGGGAAAGAAGAAAATTGGTTAAGTATTGACTAAGGCTTGTCTAGGAAGCAGTGAGATAGATAGAGATAGTGTAAAGGTTGCTTGGGTTTGAGGAAAACATTGTAATCTTCTCATATTTTTTTTTGACTAATGCAATATACAGATAGGAGAGGTTTTTTCACTGTGGATTTCCCTAAAAAATCATCGTGTAATGCAATGATTGACTTCTTGCTCTTGTATGCTTCATGATTTCACGACTGTTTAATTTTTTCCGCAGTTGGTAGAGTAGATTCAAGTTTATTGTTTTAGAAAATTACAATTAGCAGTTTCAATCTATAAGGAATTTCTACATCGATTTCATTCCACTGATGTATCCTTCAAAACTGCTCGTCCATAACATAAACATAGACATAGTTATAAGCACATAATATTAAAATCATATCCACATGATATATATATATATATATATATATAATCATAATCATGATCACAACGCAATTACAAGTATTCATAAGGTCATGGTTAAGAGAAATTCCTTTATCCATGCAAAGATGCACAACATTGAGAAAAAATCCCAACTTATCCAAGACATCTATTACTTCAAGCCCATTTACTTTACCTTTCTTGGCTACCTTTCTCATGATCGTCCTGCCACTGTTCTTCTATCCCTATGGACTCAACCAACCCAACTAGCTATCATATTATTACCTTTATTTCCCATTTATTCATGCATTGGGGCTTCATTCTAGTATTACATTCCCTGTTGGGTTCCACTCAGCTCTCCTTGAGCTCCATTAGCTTTCCTCTTTCCCAAAAAAATTCCCAAGACCCTAAAAACATAAAAGGAAAGAACAAGAATAAAAAGGTAAATAAAAATAGAACTCTAAACAATAATCCAACACGACAAAAAAAGTGGCATGGTTTGTAGAAATTAATGTGTAGATTCTAAATTTCTCATGAAATTTACTAAATCACAAGACTAGAATCTACTCAGTAATCTGTGGAAGCTAATTCACGATCAAGAACACATAACATCAACATGAAAAAGAAAACATAACACATATAATGAGATTTATGTAGGGGAAAGAAACTTCTAAAAACCCCTTACTATCTGTATTGCATTAATCAAAGAATAGATATGAATTACAATGCTTGTTCGAGCCTCAGCATAACCTGCAAGTGTATTGTCTATCTCTCTGCTTGAGTGACTGAACTTAACCAATAATTAGCCAATTTTTCAAGCCTCCAAGCTCCTATTTTCTTGAGCTGCTCCTTGAGAAATTATCCCCTATATTTTTAGGGAAATTCCTCAATTGGATTGTGAAATTCCTATAGGCCCATCCTTTGACTGCATGCACCACCTGTACACATGGGACTAATCTACAACTTATAGTACACTGCCTTGGAATATCCATCTCAACTAGGTAACTCGAATTCTCTGCATGCAGAAATTATTTTGGGTTGATTGATCAGTTAACTGGATGACCACTGAGTGTGATTGATGTTACACTGCACAACTTGACCTTCCACTAGTTTCTCCAACAGTTGGAGCTAGAATAACTGACAATAAATCAACTTAACTAAAATATATTTCTACAAATTAGCATCAATCATAATAAAATGAATTCAATATTCCCCGAATCAAATTTTCTGAGTTAGTTGAGTTACAAGAGCCATGTCACCTCAATTAACTACCTCCAAGATTTTTCTCATGTGGAAATTCAAAATTTCTCTAGTTTGACCAAGGCAAGGTCTGACTGATATTTTCTTGCTGCATTTTCAACACTCCTTCTAAGCAAGAAATGGATTATTTGTCACCCCAATCCCGCCTCTGTGGAACTCAGAATTTCCTCTTGACAAAGCCTTTATCAAAATGTGTGCATATTGTTCCTCTATCTCAATGTACTACAACAACATGATCTGCCTCTTGACACAATCTCGTAGACGGTGATACCCGATATCTATATGCATGGATAGGTCGTGAAAAAAATATATTTTTAGATAGCTTGATGCAACTCTAATTATCATAGTAAATAACAGTAGGATCCATCATCTAACCAAATAACATAAAAATAATCTTTCTCATCCAGATTGCCTCACATGTTGCTTAACTAGTAGCCATGTACTCTCCTTCTGCTTAGCTGAGTGCCAAAAATCTCTACTTCCTGTTGTACCAAGAAATTGTTTCTGACCCAACATTGAAAATTACTCTTGATGTGCTCTTCTAGTCTGATGGACTCCCCACCAAATGTGCATCTAATCCACATAGCTTCAATCCATCTGTCTGTATGTGCCATATTCCAAACTGAGTAGTTCCTCTAAGGTACTGTACAACACGCTTAACAACCCTCCAAAATAATTTGGTTAGCCGAACCATAACTTGGCTCGACTTCTTGAATGCATAGGACATGTTTGGCTGCGTGTTCACAATATACATGAGTGAACCAACCAACTTACTGTAAATAGTAGCATCCACTTCCTCACTTGAAGTGGCATCCTCCTTCCTCCTGTTGGTCGCTAGAGGAGTCTCCATGGGTTTTCAATTATGCATGCAAAAATTCTGAAGTATCTCATTGACATACTTTCCCTAAGAGACAAACAATTCCACTTATTCTTGCCATGCTTACAATCCTAAGAAATAGTGCATGAGACCCATGTCCTTCATTTAAAACTCTCTTGCAAGATCACCCTTGCTAGATCTAATCAACTATTCATCACCAGTTAAAATCAAATCATCAACATATAAGACAATAATAAAAAATTTACCTTCTACCAAAATATGATATAGGCTTGCATCCACTTCACTTTTTGTGAAGCCCAAACCGGTGAGATAACTATTGATCCTAGTGTACCAAGCATAGGGTGCTTGCTTCAATCCATACAACGCTCGCTTGAGTCTACACACATGTGACTCTTTATCAAAGGTCTCAAAACCTTCTCGTTTCTCGATGTACAACTTTTCCTCAATAACTCCATTGATGAATGTTGTCTTCACATCCATCTGGTGGATCTTCCACCCCATTTGGGCAACAACGATAGAATTTATATGATGGATGAATACCTTGCTATTGGAGAAAAGGTCTCTTAATAATAAATTACCTCAGTTTCAGAGAACCCCTTGGACATAGATATGGCCTCGTATTTCTCCATGCTTCCATTTGTTGCATGATTCACCTTGTAAATCCATCTTGAACCCACCAATGATTTTTACCATGGTCTTGGGGAAACTTCCCAAACACTGTTTTTGACAATAGAATCATATTCCTCTACCATAACATCAACCAATATAATTTTCTCTATTGCTTCCTCGAATGAGGATGGTTCTGTTGGGAATCACAATTGCCGTTAGACCAAAACTCACAGGTGTTAGTCAACGATCACATCGCCAGATATAAGGATCCATGAGAGGGGGCTAGTCCGTGTCACGAAACACGCGGGGAGCGTTGGTTTATTCAATGTCCAAAAATATCCCCCCCAATGTGAGCCGAGTGTGTATCGAACTTGTGACCTACGCTCTAATACCACTTGTTGGGAATCACGATTGCCGTTAGACCAAAACCCACAAGTGTTAGTCAACGATCACATCGCCAGAGATAAGGATCCACGAGAAGCGGTGAGTCCATGTCACAGAACACACAGGGAGTGTTGGTTTATCCAATGTCCAACATGTTCTATCTCTACTAGCTCAATCATTAGAGCCATGTAGCCATTGTATCAATCTAGTGACCTCCTCTGCTCACATTGTGAAGTGGCTGCTCCCATATTTTCTCTAGCATCATGCAATAATATGTCAACTTCCCTGGTTTATTTCCTTCCTTCTCAGGATGTCTTTGATTGAGTGGTTGTCTCCAATATATTCTCCTCTGCTTGTGGCTGCTCCACAAATTCCCGAGGTTCTTCCTTTGGAGCCAAAATCTCCCTCTCAAGATAACACCTCATTTCCTTCTCCTCATCAAAATTCACATCCCTTTGAACAACTGTCATTTTAACGGATGACAAGTACACATGATAATTGTGAGGTGTTTCTTTGTACCCCAAAAATATCCCAATATTTGCTGTTGGCTCAAGATTTTTCATTGTTTCCTTGGATACATGGAAATATATTGATGCTTCAAAAATCTTGAAGTGTGGCACATTTGGTTTCTTCCCTGAAAAAGCTTCTTCTGGTGTACTCATCCCAAGAATTCAATGAGGACTCTTGTTATGCAAATAGGCCACTATGTTGCATGCTTCAACCCAAAAGTGCAGTGGTAGGACTTAGTCATGCAACATCACCCTTGATTCTCCCACAATAATTTTTTCCTTCCTCTCAGCCAACCCATTCTGCTGTGGGTTGTGGGGTGCTGTCAACTCCCGTCGAATGCCTTCCTTTGCAAATAATTTTTAAACCATTCGACACGTACTCACCTCTGTTATTGCTCTTGAGATCCTTCACTTTATTTCCAGTTTATTTCTCAACAAGTAATTTAAATTCAACAAACTTGGAGATCTCTCACCTAACACATGTCTTCTTGGGTTTAGGGTATAAGGAAAGGGAAATTAGGAAGGCCATAAATAGAGCAAAGAGTGTTGTCACGTCCAAGAAACACCAGGATCCTCAAGAAAGGGGTGGAAAGGTTTTTTTGCCATATATTAAGGGTGTGACAGATAAGATTGGCAGGGTTTTGGGGAAGAGTAACATTTTTGCACAATTATCAGCAGCAGGAAACATTAGACAAAATATGCGTTCAGTTAAAGATAGCATTAGTGAGGGTCAACTTAAAAGTGTTTACAAGATTGATTGTTCGTGTGGGAAGTGTTATATTGGCGAAACTGGGCACTCTCTTCATAAGCGTCTAAAAGAGCATGGTGCCGATATTAAACATGAGCGATTACGAACCTCGGCTCTTGCTGATCACTCCTCAAAAACAAAACATCACTTACACCTTGAGGATGCTAGGATCATTGCAAGGGAGGAACACTATCAAAGACGTAATATTAGAGAAGCGCTGGAGATTATAAAACACCCGCATAACATTAACAGGGACGGAGGATTCAAGATTAGTGATAGTTGGCGACCTCTTATTAGACATATTTTCTCTCTAGGTTTGTCCTTATCCAAGGTATACTGTTGCAGGTATGCTTCTTCCTCCTTTTTAGTTATCTAGTTTAGGTCCATGTTAGCTCATAAACTTTTATTAACTTACTCATAATTATTATTTTCATTAATTAATTTTTATTCTATTAATAAAAATTAATTAATTACTATTTTTAAGAGTAAATGAAAGCTTTTTAAAAATTATAATGTAAATGTAACTCATTATAAGATTTTTGAATTAATATGAAGGGAGAAATAAATAAATAAATAAAGTATTAATATTAGAACTAACCCTTAACATGATGGTTGTTGAAGTGATAATTCATTAGGAATTGATTAAAATTAAAATTTAAATAGTTGAAAATTTATTAGGATTTAAATAATAAGACTTAATTATAATTCATGTAGTAACATATAGTTACTTATTTATTTTTAATATTGTAGATCATGTCATATTAGTTTTAATAAATTTCCTCACATTAATAAATTTAGACATCGTTATTATTTTTAGATTTTAATATTAAATTCATAATAGATTTGATTTGATTTTAGAATTAGATTTAATTCATTTAAAAATATAAATGATTAAATTATAATTAAATTATTATTATTTTTTTAATATTTATAAAAACTTTTAATAAAAAATTTATCATTTAAATGACATTATAATAATGAGCTTAAGTAAAATAGAAATAATTTTTTGAAAAATTTTAAATTAATTTATTATTATTATTATTATTATTAATTATAAAAATTTTATTTATTAATTAGAATGATTTATTGTCGGCTCCTCTTATCATCAACCTTAGCCTTCACTATTTATATCGCTTGCGACCTTCTTTCCACCTTCATTCATTTCTTGTCCTGAAGAAGGATCCCCATTGGGATTCGAAACGTCGACACTTGTTTTATGATACTGTGGATAATCTGGTTTCTGCAAATAACAACAACCACAAGAGTTTAAGAACCATTATTATTTCCCTACACGAAGGGGAGTCTTACGTAGATATCAGTCATCTAGAAAAAACTTGAATTAAGATTGAAAGAAGGGCCGCAGACCTCCGTTTTCTCAAAGAGTGTCGTGACTTAAAACTAATTCCTGAATTTGACCGCATAAAACCTATTCTTCATCTTTGCAAATATAATATATATTTTCGCAAACTTAGATTTAGCATTATTCGGGGTGAGATTAAGCGCACTCGTGCAACGTTAGATAGGCTAGGACGTATGGCTCTTTCTTTGCATCTAAAGCTTGCCAATTTAATCTGTCTAGATTTATGGAAGAACATTGATGTAAAGGCTGTTATCAAAGCTCAGATTGAGGGTCAATGAGCTGATTAAGTTTAAAAGGCTCGATCTCGATGAGACTCGGGTGTCGGAAAATAATGGTGGCATGTTTTCTAAGTATAACCCACAATCATCCAGACAATACTGTGAACATGCAGGCTCGTTCAGTAATGAGACTCTTGTGGACGTAGATGGAGCAGATTTCTGTGTCTTTGGCTCTTCACGGCCTAATTTGAGGAGTGCTAGCGATGACTCCATCAGCTCAGCCTCCGTTAAAAATATTTTCTCATCGGACAGTAGCAGCAGTAGCATCGAAAAGCCAAGGAAGGATGTTATTAGAAGTAAGAAAAGGAGTTTAAGCGGATTCGAGAACAGTTATTATGATGTCACAGCTGGAGACTGGTGTGTTAATTCCTATAGGCGGATTGAAATATTAATAATCAGAAACAATATGTCTGATATAACTCCTCCAGATCTGCTGTTGAGCCTGCGTAACTGTAACAACAAGATTTTCTCCGACCACATAGTCGACATCAACGTAGATGAAATCTCGCTCATTAAATCAGGTGGCTGCTCTGATGATTTGTTGGCTGAATCCATAGCTAGGTCTTATATCGAGAGACCAGTTTTTTTTGATGGTGCGTTCCTCAATTCTGATGGTTCGCTCATCGAGTCCATAGTAAGGTTGGAAGAATATGGATCGGTTTAATCCGAGCTTAAATCGAGTCAAACCATGGAGGATATGAAACCTGTTTGCAGGTTGAATTGTTTAAATAAAATAATTGAGGACGTAGATCCCTGCCACAGAGTCAACAATGAGGAGGTGGAACCCTGCCACGCAGTTAGCAGAAGTGAGGGCGTAGAACCCTGCCTCGTAGTCAGCAGAATTGAGGATGTAGAACCTTGCCACGTAGTCAGCAATGAGGATGTGGTACCTTTCCAAGCAGTCAGCAGAATTGAGGACGTAGAACCCTGCCACACAGACAACAACCTTGAAAGAATTGAAGACGTGGAACCTTGCCACGCAGTCAGTAACCTTAATGACGTTAATGATAAATGATTAAGGAGCAATGTTAATTTTTGGGGTCATGGTCATATTCATATCTCAATAAACAATGATTCACAGTTAAGTGAAATTGAGGAACGCATTCTGTGTGGCTCGGTGAATATGGGTTCGAACTTAAACAACGTACCTCGGAGCATGGAGGAAAGAGACATTAATATAAAGAGCATATTGAATGAGGATAGAAATATTAATAAGGAACAATTATATGGTTGTGAGAATAGTATTAGCGGGAATGAAGCATATATTAAAAATATACCCTTACATGATGAGGATAGACAGATTAATAGGGACCCCTCATTTGGTGTGGGAAGTTATATTAATAATAGGTTTTTACGTGATGATTCCCCAAACAAAAAGGTTGTTAATCTCTCCTCGGTCGAATTGAGTAATGATACCCGTAGAGTTCTCAGCAAAGGTTTGGGATTTGCTGTTGCTCCTAAAGGTATTCCTAATGAAAGCATTTTGTGTAGCATTGAGGAGGGCATTCAAAGTTTAACTTTGGATGAAAAAGAAGCCCATAGACAGGAATTCTCCTTAATTCTAAGGAAAACTAAACCCCCTAAATGCAACCTTAGCAAGGAGGAGATGGGTGCCCTTAGAAACCTTCACAATAACGATGAGATTGTAGTTCTTAAGGCATACAAGGGAGGGGCTGCTGTCATTTTATATAAGGAGGATTATATTAGAAAAATGAAAGAGCATCTTGATTGTGGTAGCTATAAGAAGTTGAAGTCCAACTCCTTGCCAAAGATCTTAAGAGAGGTTAAGAAGGCAATCTCGACTCCCATCTCGATGATAAGTTGAAGAAGAAATTGACACCTTCCTGTGAGATCACTTTGAGAATTTATGGGCTTCCTAAGATTCATAAATATGGGGTTCCTCTTAGACCAATTGTTAATACCATTGGATCCCCCACCTACGAACTGGTAAAATATGTCGCAAAAATTCTCAAACCTCTTGTTGGGAACACTGATTCCTTTATCAAGGACTCAAGTGACTTCGTCAAGCTTATTGAGAAAGAGAAGGTGGATGAGAACGATATCTTGGTAAGCTTTGATGTGGTTTCATTGTTTACCAAGATCCCTTTAGATGAAGCAGTGCAGGTTATTACTGAGGTCACAGATCCTGAAACAACCAGGCTCGCTGAGATTTGCTTACGATCCACCTTCTTCAGCTTCCAAGGATATTTCTATGAGCAGGTATCTGGTGTCGCAATGGGATCACCACTCTCACCTATTGTGGCCAACTTATTCATGGAGAACTTCGAGAAGAAATCCCTTGCTTCCTTTCCCTTAAGTCTAGCTTGGTGGAAGCGATTTGTAGACGACACTAACATAAAGTGGTCACATGGTAGGGAGAACCTTGAGAAATTCTTCAATCACCTCAACTCAATTTCCTCAGAAATTAAGTTTACCAAGGAGATGGAAGAAAACAGGAGCATTCCTTTCTTGGATTTACTAGTTACCAGAAGAGAAGATGGAACTTTAGGGCACCAAATTTTCAGGAAGAAAACCCATATTGAAAGCTACCTTCATGTTGAATCTTACCATCACCCTGCTCAGAAATTTGGTGTCCTCAACACTCTTGCTGTAAGAGCCCTGAGAATATCAGATGAGGAGCACCCAGAGGGAGAAATATCTCACCTAACACATGTCTTCTTGGGTTTAGGGTATAAGGAAAGGGAAATTAGGAAGGCCATAAATAGAGCAAAGAGCGTTGTCGCTTCCAAGAAACACCAGGATCCTCAAGAAAGGGTTGGAAATGTTTTTCTGCCATATATTAAGGGTGTGACAGATAAGATTGCTAGGGTTTTGGGGAAGAGTGACATTTCTGCACAATTCT
The DNA here is from genome assembly GCA_034641835.2 of Pinus albicaulis. Lineage (NCBI taxonomy): Eukaryota > Viridiplantae > Streptophyta > Pinopsida > Pinales > Pinaceae > Pinus > Pinus albicaulis. The sequence goes on along the minus strand of CM076569.1, from coordinate 451,857,466 downwards.
CAGCAACAGGAACCATTAGACAAAATATGTGCTCAGTTAAAGATAGCATTAGTGAGGGTCAGCGTAAAGGTGTTTACAAGATTGATTGTTCGTGTGGGAAGTGTTATATTGGCAAAACTGGGCGCTCTCTTCATAAGCGTCTAAAAGAGCATGGTGCTGATATTAAACATGAGCGATCACGAACCTCGGCTCTTGCTGGTCACTCCTCAAAAACAAAACATCACTTACGCCTTAAGGATGCTAGGATCATTGCAAGGGAGGAACACTATCAAAGACGTAATATTAGAGAAGTGCTGGAGATTATAAAACACCTGCATAACATTAACAGGGACGGAGGATTCGAGATTAGTGATAGTTGGCGACCTCTTATTAGATAGATTTGCTCTCTAGGTTCGTCCTTATCCAAGGTATACTGTTGCAGGTATGCTTCTTCCTCCTTTTTAGTTATCTAGTTTAGGGCTGTGTTAGCTCAGAAACTTTTATTATTTCACTTACTCATAATTATTATTTTCATTAATTAATTTTTATTCTATTAATAAAAATTAATTAATTATTATTTTTATGAGTAAATGAAAGATTTTTAAAAATTATAATGTAAATGTAACTCATTATAAGGTTTTTGAATTAATATGAAGGGAGAAATAAATAAATAAATAAAGTATTAATATTAGAATTAACCCTTAACATGATGGTCGTTGAAGTGATAATTCATTAGGAATTGATTAAAATTAAAATTAAAATTTAAATAGTTGAAAATTTATTAGTATTTAAATAATAAGACTTAATTATAATTCATGTAGTAACATATAGTTACTTATATATTTTTAATATTGTAGATCATATCATATTAGTTTTAATAAATTTCCTCACATTAATAAATTTAGACATCGTTATTATTTTTAGATTTTAATATTAAATTCATAATAGATTTGATTTGATTTTAGGGTTTTATTTTAGAATTAGATTTAATTCAATTAAAAATATAAATGATTAAATTATAATTTAATTATTATTATTTTTTTTTAATATTTATAAAAACTTTTAATAATTTTTTTTTATCATTTAAATGACATTATAATAATGAGCTTAAGTAAAATAGAAAATAAATTTTTGAAAAATTTTAAATTAAAATTTTATTATTATTAATTATAAAAATTTTATTTATTAATTAGAATGATTTATTGTCGGCTCCTCTTATCATCAACCTTAGCCTTCACTATTTATACCCCTTGCGACCTTCTTTCCACCTTCATTCATTTCTTGTCCTGAAGATGGATCCCCATTGGGATTCGAAACGTCGACACTTGTTTTATGATACTATGGATAATTCGGTTTCCGCAAATAACAACAACCACAAGAGTTTAAGAACCAAACTTGGAGAATGTCTAGTATATCTATTGCATGAAGAAGATCCAACAATTCTGTGAGAAATCATCTACAAATATAACATAACACCTATCCTTGGCAGTGGATTCTATCGAGAAAGGTTGACAAACATCAGAATGGATCCTTTCAAGGACTGTATGTGGCTTTCTGTCCTGATCATTGAAGGTGTATTTTGTGTACTTCCCCAAGGTACACCATTTTCATGTATCTTGCTGCTCTAGTGCTCCTTTGGGGATGATTTTGGTGATATGATGCATGATATTCAAAGCTCCATGATGCAAATGGACAAGTATTCTATGCCATAATTCGCTGACATCTCAGCTCTACACCTTATCCGTCTTTGTTCTCAATGCAACAAATTCTTCCACATCCAACTTGTATAGGTTCTTCACTCGAACCATAATCTTCTTCACTTGTCATGTGGCAATGTGTCTCAGGAATGCCTTCCCTTTACTAAATATCACATCATAGACACAGTCTTCCAACACTGCGACGAAAATCAGATTCTTCTTTATACCCAGTACAAACATCACATCCTTGAGCCAAAGAGAAGAGCATGTCTCCCTATGAAAGGTGACTGTACTGATCCTGGTCATGCTATACCTTCCATAATCCTCCATCTCGATGTGCATCTAGAGATCTTTCTCCTCTAATTCACTAAAAAATTATTTGTTCCCCGTCATGTGGAATGAGGCACCACTATCCAGATACCAGACATTTCCCATCACTGTGCTTTCCATGAATGTAATGAGGGTGAAGTCAAGCTCTAATTGTGAAGACAAAGCTTCACCTGCCACTCCTCCCGAGGTCTTATTACTTGCCATATTGTGTGGACACTTCATGGCATAGTGCCGAAATTCATGATAGTGAAAGAACTTGATTCTGGACAAGTCTTTCTTCTTACCCCCTTGACTGGATTTTGGTTTGGATTGCAATTTCTTCCCTTTTCCCTTCGTTTCCTTTCTATCCAAGGCATAATGTTTTTCATCCTCGCTCTTGGATGAAGTCTCATCTTTGGTATTTCACCTTATTTTCTCTTGTACCAAATCAGACCATAAGTGCTCCCAATTTGGTATTTTCTCCCTCTCATTCACTAAATCTTGATAACTGTGCCATCCTTTGGGAATTACTAGAAGGGATAGGTTGGCCAAATCATTATTTAGGACTGTGACACCAACTCCTGCAAGTTCATCATGAATTTGGGTGAACCTGCTAAGATACTGCTGAATTGAGTCATTCTTCTGCATCTTGATACTTCGAGGTTTATCCTTAAGCGTTAGTTTCTTGTGCTCGCTGCTATTCTGGAATATATCTATCAATGTTTTCCACATTGCATACATAATATATTTCCCATGGGAATTTGAGAAAATATGGTCTCTTACTCCCTTCAATATGATTCTCCTCACCTTGGCTACATAGTTCTTCCATTTTGCTAGATTATGAGCATCAACTGCTGCTGGTTTCAGGATATCAATATTAATGAATTCCTTCAACCCATTATCTTCCAGTATTACCTCCATGTGGTCCTTCCAAGCAACATAATTTAAGATTCCCTTAAGGGCATATTCGAGTCTTAGTCCATAGAAATCCATCCTTCTAGTTCTGAAGAATTGATCTCGCAGATCCGATCCTCCTACAAAGACAACTTCTAAATCTCGCATCAACCCATGGTATTCATCTACCCATGTTATCCATCCACCCATGGAATTTACCCATGGTATTGTAAATGGCATCGACCCATGGTATTCATCCACCCATGATATTTATTCACCCATGGTATTGTAAGTGACCCATGGTATGTATCCACCCATGGTATTCATCCACACATGGAATTTACCCATGGTATTGTAAGTGGTACCTACCCATGGTATTGGCCTATGGTATCTATACATGGTATTGTAACTCAAAAAAGGCTATAAATAACAAGCCTCAGTTTGTAAAAGGACAAATTGTCCACCACAATGTAGCTTCTATAGTTATTCTCTGTTTTAATAAAACAAGTTTCTTTGTGGTTTTATTTTATTTGTGTTCTCTCTTTTTTTCTAGCTTTCTAGTTTTGCAGATCTTGTGAGATCTATTTCAATTTTTTAGATCTTGGGGGCCTCCCCGCAAGATTCAGATTAGTGGTATCAGATTTAGGTAACAAATCCATGGGAATGAGGGTTTGAAGCATATTTTAGTTTCAAATTTTTGCAGCAATCTTCAGCAAAATCCATGATTTTTTTTGGGTGGCGAGTTTTCAGATCAGATCTGAAATTTTTGGTGAAAAATTTCCAAAAAAAATACCAGATCTAGATTCCTTGCCAAAAAATACTCAAATTCAAAAAAAAAATCGGCCAAATTGGAGTTCGGATGAGGGAGATATCGCTGATTCAAAATCAGCAATGTTGAAGCAATTTTTCTAACGACAATTCTTGGACAACAACTCTCCTGTCATTTTTCACAATTTTCAGTATAAAATTTCAGAAGAATGGATATATATCTAAGCTCCTCTTGAAAAATCACCCAAATTCAAAAAAAAAAATTGGTCGAATCGGAGTTTGGATGTGGGAGTTATCGTTGATTTAAAATCAACTATTTTTTTTTTTTTTTAGAAGTTTTGTGACAGCGAGACAGTTCCAGCGTGAATCTGAGAGTCTAGAGTCTCCAGATAGTGGTTTCAAACACATGAGAAGATGAAAAATGATAATTCCATTTCCAAAAATAGGTTATAATAAATATTCTGAGTTATATTGACCGAGTTATGCTCATTTTAAATCTGGAGCAACTTTCGGAGCGGGTTCCCTTTGGAGACGTGCCCTCCCACCCCACTTTAGTAGGCACCTGCTTCACATTCATCAATTTCAGCATAGCAGAATTCAGCTTGGGTTATTTGGAAACGTGCCCTCCCACCCCAAGCTATGTAGGCACCTGCTATTTCATCAAAAATCAACATCACGGTTATGGGTCAACCGCACAAAATCTTTTCCATCGAAGTCCATTTGCTAGGCCGCACACTGTTAGTCACACAGTTGGTCACAAGAATTACAGGGTATCTCTATCCTCGAATCTTCGTTTTTCATGGTTTTGGTTCATCCACAAACCCACACTTCATCGAAGTCCATTTGCTAGGCTGCACACTGTCAATATCATAGTTGGTCACAAGCATTACAGGGTATCTCTATCCTCAGATCTTCGTTCATCACAGTTATGGATTAACTACACCAAAACCTTCTCTTCAGTGGCTCTGCATATTCAAAAAAGGCTTCTCCGGAGGGAACTTCATGCAATGGGGACCATTGCTTCTTAAGGAGGGAGGAATGATCCGCATGGAAAATGGCATCAACCCATGGTATTCATCTACCCATGTTATCCATCCACCCATGGAATTTACCCATGGTATTGTAAATGGCATCGACCCATGGTATTCATCCACCCATGATATTTATTTGCCCATGCTATTGTAAGTGACCCATGGTATGTATCCACCCATGGTATTCATCCACACATGGAATTTACCCATGGTATTGTAAGTGGTACCTACCCATGGTATTGGCCTATGGTATCTACACATGGTATTGTAACTCAAAAAAGGCTATAAATAACAAGCCTCAGTTTGTAAAAGGACAGATTTGTCCGCCACAATGTAGCTTCTACAATTATTCTCTGTTTTAATAAAACAAGTTTCTTTGTGGTTTTATTTGTAGTGTGTTCTCTCTTTTTTCTAACATTCTAATTTTGCAGATCTTGTCAGATCCATTTCAGTTTTTTTTAGATCTTGGGGGTGTCCCCCCAAGATCTGGATCATCTACTGTGAATCCTGCTCTCATACCATGTATAAATTAATGTGTAGATTCTAAATTTCTCATGAAATTTACTAAATGACAAGACTAAAAGCTACTCTATTGATATGTGGAAGTTAATTCAGGATCTAGAACACATAAAATCTACTTGCAAAAGGAAACATCACACATGAAATGAGATTTATCTAGGGGAAATCAACTGCTCAAAATCCCTTACTATCTATATTGCATTAATCAAAGAATAGAGATGAAATACAATGCTTTCTCAAGCCCGAGCACAACCTGCAAGTGTATAGTCTGTCTCTCTACCTGACTGACTGAACCTGACCAATACTTAGCCAAATTTTCAAGCCTCCAAGCTCCTATTTCCTTGCATTGTTCATTGAGGAATTAGCCCCTATTATTTATGGAAATTCCTTAATTAGATTGCACAATTCCTATAGGTCCATCCTTTGACTACATGCACCACTTATACACATGGGACTAATCTACAACTAATAGTAAACTACCTTGCAATCTCCATCTCAACTGGGTAACTCGAATTCTCTGCATGTAACAATTATATTGGGCTGATTGATTAATTAATTGGATGACCACTGAGTGCGATTGAAGTTACACTACACAAATTGACCTTACCCTAGTTTCTCCAACATTTGGAACTAGTTTAATTGACAATAACTTAACTTAACTAAAATAAATTGCTACAAATTAGCAATCAATCATACTGAAATGAACTCAATCTTCGCCAAATTTAATATATTGATTTAATTGAGTGAGAAGAGAAATGTCAACTCAGTTAAATACCTCCAAGATTCTACTAATGTGGAAATTCAAATTTTCTCTAGTTTGACCAAGGCAAGGTCAAGCCGATATTTTCTTGCTGCATTTTTAACATGGTCATTCACAAATCATAGTCAAAATCATAAATCAAGCATAAATAAATCATGAAACACCAAAAGAACAAAAATTTCAACATACACCATAACTAAATCCCCATGATTTCCTAGTGCTTCCAGGGGTTCATAAATAAAAGCTCAGCTTAAGCCTTCTTCAAGATTTTATGGCAGTCTCTTTTGCGTTGTGATTCCATGCATTGCGCAACATTAGCTCATGAATTTATTCATGCCTTTACAAGATTAAAAATCAAACTATTATCTCAAATATTAGCATTAAGATAACAATGTGTCAAATACATGTTCATGAATATAACACATATCCACATAATTTTAGGCAAAATCAAGGTCAAGAAAACTTCCTCTATTCATGCAAAGCACTCATTCATTTGGAATTGTGGTTTCCAAATGTAGTAAAATGATTTTTCACCCAATTACTTTCTTTTACCTTTTTACTTGCTGCAATTGAGTCTTATTATGTGTTATAACATTCTTCCAGCTGTTAGTTATATAAAAAAATCAACTGTTACATTTTCATGCTAATATCAAGCATGTTGCCCTGCAACTGTTCACACATGTCAGTCACATGTTCCAAATATTAAGACATCATGTATATTAATTTGAAATCAACATTTATCAATACTAACAACCATGTCATACTCTGCAATCAAGTCATAGTCATTAGTCACAGTGCTACAACTAGCACCCACTTGCACTCAAGTGCATATTAGTTGTTTCAACACATATTGGGTTAGTACAATCGTCTTAAAGCAAGATAATTCCTTCATGAAATATTATAGGAACATACTCATATCATGAACTTAATACAAAATTTAAACAACCTGTAAACATACCCTCTTACTATCCATGGTCCACACTAAGGTAGATGGAGGCAACTACTATAATGACCCGATCTCCAATGTCTGATTATGGAAATGGAATCTCCAAAGCTCTACTAAATTTAGCCACACTTGCCAAAAATTTATTTCCACTTCTCATAAATTTGTATGAGAATAAATCATAAACATTACGCTTATTCCACGTGAAAACATGCCACATAATCATGCCACTTTTCCATTTCTTTGCATGCAACTTTTCAGATTCATTGCATGCAAATTTTCAAATTCCTTGCATGCAACTATTCAAATCATTTGCATGAAAATATGAATATATAACCCATAGAAATATTATCACACAAAAATACTATCCCATCCACAAAACAAAATTTTCCTCAAACAATTACCGTACTATTACATTTTATTTAAACAACCACTATACTATTACATTTGTAAGCATTTCTTCAAACACTTTACATGCAAACTAGTACAAAAAACTCTTTGCATACAAATAAGCATATATCAGCTACAAAAATACTATTACACAACAATACTATCCCCAACCACAAACAACATACTCACTGGGGAATTTATCAAACAATTTGTATGCAATGAATCATTTAATCATTTAAGCATTTCATCAAACACTTTGCATACAAACTAATATAACGACTAATTCAATGCATATATCCTAAAATTTAGTAGTACAAGCTATGGAAATTGAACCATATGATTAGTGGGCATTTCCCTCACTATGGTTCAAGTTTCAACTTCTGTAACCTAATATATGAAAATTTATAACAAAATTACCAACAGAATCCTGAGTCGGTGCACATTTCTAGGAGCATTTAGGATGATCGACTTCCATTGGTCATATTTCCTAAAATATAATGACCCAATGTATAACTATTTACCACAATATGAGTGAGATATATCCTCATCGTGGACACTTTTTTAGCTCTTTTGACCACCCAGAAGAAAAGTTATAACAAAAATTATAACATGACCCATTTGAGGCCTTATTTTAGGAGCATTCTAAAGGCTTGACTTCCTCTGCTCATATATCCTAAAATATTGTGACCCAATATTTGAATTTTTTTACCACATGATCAATGGTATTTCCCCTCAATGTGGAAAATTTTTCAGCTTCTGGAACCTAACAATAGATAAGCTATGGAAAAAATTCAAACATGATCTGTTTAAAGATGAATTCAAGAGGGTCATGTTCCTCAGATCATAATTCCTAAAATATTGTGAGCTAATATGTGCAATTTTAACTACAATATTAGTGGGATTTATCCTCAATGTGGAATATTTTTTTAGCTTCTGAAACTCCACAGAAGAAAATATATAACAAAAATGAAAGCAGTTATACTTATTGATCCCTGCATGTCCACATGCACATATTAACTTGCACAATCATCTATTTTAAATAATTACTAGCAAAATTCAAAAAAAGGTAACCACTTGCACCTAACAAGCAATCATTCTCAAAATAACACAAATATCCAAATTTTAATCTCCAAAGGTCTAGTGCAAAACCTTTTCTCTTCATTTAATCTATGATAGAGCCCATCCAATCCAAGTGTTTGAACCTGGAAGCTCTTATACCAGTCTATAACACCCCACCCCATATTTACCCACTTTAATATACTTAGCAGGGTAAACATGAGATGATAGTTACTATGTATGACCCAAATTCCAAGACGCAGTTACATAAATGCGGTCTAACTTGCCCAAACCATCCAAACACATGAGAAACATTTAGAAAAACACTTTGTAAGCATAGTACTTGTAGGTCATGAATGCATATCTTACAAAAAATCATTAAGTTCATCAAGAAGTCTCACAACCCTCTCAAGCTAGGTACATCAAACAATAGTTATCTCATGCATTCATATAACCATTTATTAACTTATCAAGCCATGAAAAATATCCATAATAAGAGCACATCATACAACAAGAATGCACCATGCCTGTAACCAACATTTAATCAGAATGAATCCTTGAAAAAACAATCACAAAGTCAATAAAATAACCAATATAGGTGCTCATAGATCTTAGTAAGAAATAACACATAATAACATATGCATAAATCCAACCAAGTCAGGGACTTCCATGTACCACCTGACCATAGATTGCGCTAAATAATACTTGAAATAACAATCATAAAGTCAACAAAATAACCAATACATGTGCTCTTTGGCATCGATAAGAAATAACACATAATAACATATGCATAAAGCCAATCAAGTTAGGGACTTCCACATACCACATGACCATATATTGGGATGAACCAATCCTTTCTTTCAGGAAACCACCCCCGTGCCATATTTCAAGCATAAATATGGGATCACATGGGATTAACCAAAACAAAATTGACTAGGAAATCCAAAGGATAAACCACCTCTACCCTCAACCACAGTGATTTCACCCCAACTGGTCTTGAAATCACTAACACCAAAATAATATTGGATGCCCCCGACTTTCTTCACTATACCCAAATGAATTTTCCCATCTCCACCCTCAACCATTGGGAATTTTTCCTGAGACCACCTTAACCAGGATCCGAAGTCTACCGACCATTCAAATCTCAACCAAAACAAGGAACCTGCAACATCGTGGCTATCTAGGAAATGGAAAAGGCAAGGTTGTAACCATTGCAAATCCTAGAAAATCCCATGCCAGTGACAACAAAGTAACCAAATAACCAAATGCATGTACCATGCATTCAAATCTCAACAAGGAAATCACACATGCAACCTGTTACCTAAAATGTCCTCCTGTTGTAGCTGCTTTTCCAACCTTCTTCTTCGCTGCCCACGAATCACTTTTCTTACTTGCTTCTGTTTAAGTACTTTCTCTCTCCAAGTCCAAGTGAGAATAATTCGATGTACAAGTGGATGCAAGAATGTCCAAGAGTAACAAAAAATGATCAAGAGCAACTAAGAGTGACTAAGAGAGGCATATAATGTTCTCCCTCTCCTTTTGTTTCCTTTTCCATTTTTTTTCTTCATTTTACCTTGCATGTATATTCTTGTCTCTTCATCTTCCTTTTCTATTATTTTCCTTTATTTCTTGAATTAATTTCCTTTTATTTCCTTTTCCTTTTGCCGATGCTAATTTCCATAGCCAATAATTAACCACAAGCGATTCCCAATGTGATGTTTTTCCCCTCATTCAACTTGGAATACATGTCCCATGACCTTGGTTTTACTTTTTCCTTTTATGATGTCCATTTATTTACATGTAACTTTAACTAGGGGTTGTTACAAAATCCAAAGGAAAACCATCTCCACCCTCAAGCCATAGTGATTTCACCTAAATTGGTTAAGGAATCACCAAAAACAATACAAGCTTTGATGCCTCAGAAATTATTCATCATAGCCAGAGGATTTTTCCTGTCTCCACCCACCTATCAAAGGCTTACCTGGAGAAAACCATATCCACCTTCAACCCTTGGGATTTTCCAGAGACCACCTCAACTAGGATCCAAAATCTATCGACATCCAAAGCTCAACCAAACAGGGAACCTAGTACATCATGACTATATATTAAATGGCATAATGCAAAGTTATACATGGATGTCACTCCAGGAAAATCCCATGCCAATGACAATAAAATTACCATAGAAACCAATGCATGGACCATGTATCATAATACCAACAAGGTAAGCACACATGCAAATTGTTACCTACAAAAAAACCTTCTGTTGGTTGCCCTTTTCTCTGTTCTTTTATGTCCTTTCAAGTTGGTGATCCAATTCCTCTTTCACTTCTTACTTTTCCTTATTGGTCTTAGCTTGTATGATGCTTGTCTTGCTTGTTCCTTATGTTATAGTGTCATCCTCTCTTTTTACTCTATTCCCCCCCAAAGATAATGATAGAATGCTCTCTCTCCAATTTCTTTTATTTTCCTTTTATTTTTCTTCATTTTCCCTTGCATGCATATTATTTTTCAAATTTTAACCTTTTCTTGTATCTTCCTCTTCCCCACCTGCTAAAGTGGAATTTCTTCATTTTCCTTTATCTCTTTTGAATTTTTCCACATGGAATTACCAGCGTGTAATAATTAATTTTCCATTTATTGCCTCTTTCCAATGCCAATTTTCATAGCCAATAAATAATTAACTAAAAATGGATCCCATTGTAACGTTTTTCCCCTCATTCAACTTGGAATACGTGTCCCGTGACCTTGTTTTAATATTTTTATTTTATAATGTCCATACATTATTTATTTACATGGAAATGTAACCCGAGGCTATTGTAAATTGGTTTACATGAAGTGTTCCTTTCATTAATTTAATCAAAATCGTTGTATATCCTGCAAATGGTGAGGCATGAAGCTTAGTACTTAGGCTTCGGTGGAGGCTAGCTTCAAATATTTGGTGTTTCACATGAAACCAAATAATCACATAATATCTGACTGGTAATGACTCATTGATATCTTGAGAAGGAAATTAAGCAATTGGACATATATGTGGCCATCCCTTAGAGGCATAATTGTGTTGGTACAATTTGTTTTGCAAAATATCTCAGTTTTTTGGATGCATCTATGTAGACTCCCTAAGGGTATCATCACATGCATAGATGCCATCATCACATAATTTAGTTAGTCAGGTGTAAGAGGAGGTAGGAAAATACATTTGGTTAAGTTGGAATTGATTACTAAGAGTCAAGATTTTGGTTGATGGGGTGTTAAAAAGACCAAATTTGTTGGTTAGGATATGTTGGCTATGAGTTTTTTGCAGGTGCTCTCTGATAGTGGTATATGGAAAAATATTATTAGGTGTAAGTATTTAAAGAAAAAAGATCAAGTGGAATGGATTAGGTAGGGTGTCAAATGCGCAAAATCTAATTCATACATTTGGAGTAGCATGCTTGCGTCTAGGATATTATCTATCGAGAATCTACGTTGTTTTATTGGATATGGTAGGACAAATAAGATTTGGAGAGGTCATTTATATGGAATGGTTGGGGCTCAAATCCTTCCCAATCGAATCATAGAACAATTACAATATAGAAATATTTATCATTTTGATCAGATTCAGAAAGGTTGGGACTTGCTGGGTCAATTTCCTATTTGGAGGAGTGCCACTGACTTGGGTATCGATGAATATTTATTATACAATTAAAGCACACTTTAACCTCTCAATTATCCATGGTTGGAATCTCTTTAGATGGAGATGATGACAAGCTATCCTAGTTCGACGCTACAATAGATGGTCATATTTATGCTAGGAGTATATATAATCATATCTCTTCCTCCGTAGAGGCTCGAAAAACAAATTTTGATTCTCTAGAGCTCAAAATTTGCACCTTACAAAAAAAATTCTATTGTTCAAATGGATTTTCTGGAGGAACAAAATTATGATGTGGGAAAATCTTTGTAAGAGGGGATTCTAGGGCCCGAGGAAATGTTCTTTATGTCATTGCACAGGTCAGAGTATATTACACCTATTCATTGCATGTCTAGTGGCTAATGAAATATGGAAATATGTTTTTTATATATTAGGGATCAATACAACTAAAACTTACATCTCCATTGAGTCCTGCTTCAAGAAATGGCTTGTTGGGCCAAAGGTTAACAAATATCTCCCTTGCTTCATATGTCGAGGAAGCTGAAAGGGTCAGAATAATAATTTTTTTGAGAATAATCCTTTCCAGATTGATAGGGTGGGATATCATACTAATGCTTATTTTATGGAATACATAAAACTACTTACTCTCAAGATCCCAAGATCTATTGCAGATAAGGAATTCTCCTCTTATATACCACTAGGTAATTTTGACGAGGCTGCACAAAATGATATTTGTGGATGCAATGTGGTGTTTAACATAGACACAAAACAATCTTGGATATTTTTCTAGAATGTAGTTGGAGGTACAAACAAAAGGGTGAAGGTCATTTCCATATGGGGATACCTATATTGTGCCAAGTGGCTGAAGCTCCATGTGGTGCACATTTTTGGCAACTAAAAAGTTACAATAAATTGGATAAACAAGCATACATATTTTCCCCCTCCCCTTATGCAACATTAAATGCATCAAATTCATATGTTATCTATATTATTCCAATAATTTTACTTCTCCCATAGTCCTAGAGATCTTAACTAGGAGGCAGATGATCTGTCCAAGCTAGGTCTAAATATGGAACCTGGGTGCATTAGTTTCAAGTCATTACGATTGGGACATCTTAAGTAAGCATGAATTTTTCCTGTGAAATGACCTCAACGAACATCCCCTGATGGTGAAGAATGGGTTTCTCGATTGCAGTTTTAAGGTGTTCCCATTTTCTATGTGGGATGTTAAATCATTCCTTAGAACACTGCTTATGATGGGGTGGTTATGGAGCCTCCTTTCAAAGACAATAATAAAACATGTATGGATGGATTTTGGCCTTTGTTCCAGGATGTTTTTGCGCCTTTACTTTCTATCTGCCTTTCATGAGTTCTAGAAGGCCTCTAGTTCATTTTTGGTTGCTGTTGTATGTTCCATCCTGCATTTTAGGGATTTGTTTCATTATCGTTCCTGTTTGATTTTGATCTCCTTTATCAGATGTTCCGTTTCTTTGGATACATGTTTTTTGATGTTAATTTTCAATTGATTAATGGTGATAATGATATTTCAAAATTATGTAAACTTTGATTTTTGTTTTATAAAACCAGAGTTTGGTTTTTTTGTTTGAAAAAAAATAGTAATGATCTATTTGAGACCTTATTTAATGCAAATAACATTGTATAAAATGTTAATGGACTAAAAAATTAAATTATTACACAACTATGTATCGTATTTCAACCCAATCAGAGATCTTGAGGTCAAAGCATTTCTAGTAGTATTATACTGAACACATTTCGAATAGTCACTGAAAATGTCTTGTATTGTGATGGCACTTTTAATAGGTCATTAGTTGCATCAACTTGTTCATCATGTCTTCGTCGGGGCTAATTTTGTATTGGAGCTTTAACTGCCATATCAGATGCCTCATGTTTTGAAGTGGTAACATGGTGATGGACTAAATTTCCCTGCCTTGGGAAAACCAAAACAAATGTTCAACCTAAAATTTTTGCTATGACCTAAAAAAAATTCTATGTATGAGAAAAATAATACAAAAAAACTGATATATATGTCACATAGTGAAATAAAAATCTTGCCTTATTTATTCACTGTCATAATTGTTTGTTCACTTTACTATTGAGAATTGATTTAAAAAAAAGAAGAGAAAAAAAGGGTAATGTTTTACTTTAGTTTTTTACAGTTTTAAGCACACGATTTTTACTTTTAGCAATTTGGTGATAAATGGTGGTTCAACTTGTGGTTTTATAGTTTTAGTTATGGAACTATGATTATATTCTAATTCAAAGTAAATATATTGGTGGTTAATGGATGTAAAGATGAATATATTAAAAAATCAATTTTGGATATTCAAGATAAGTTTTATAGGCATAATAGATGGCATAGGGTGTCTGATTTTCTTCATGGCCCAAAGTTGCACTGACAATAGTCTCAGATGCAATAGAGGAGATATGGAATGGAAGAGACCAATTAGGTCCCCTAAATACTAACACCTTTTCTAATTTCTCCTTCAAGTCCTCAAAGGCTCATTGACAAGATTCAGTCGAGGAGAAATAATTGTCCTTATCCAACAAAAAAAAGGGGAGAGACTATCCTAGAGAAGTTCTCAATGAACCTTCGGTAGTATTCCGCCTGACCCAGGAAAATCCTCACTTCCTGTTGTGTTTTAGGAACTAGTAGGTATGTGATAACTTCTATTTTAGTTGGATCTACCTGTGTACCCTTGTAGGAAATAAGAAGACCAAGGACCACTCTTGCTTTGCACATTAATCTACACCTTTTATCACTCAAATTAAGGAAGGCCTCTTGGAATTTAATCAATATATTTTCTAAATTTTGGAGGGCTTCCTAAGATGAATTACTAAATACTGAAAAATCATCCATGTAAAATTCCATGCACTTGAGGTTAGAAAATATGGCCAAAACTACTCCCTGAAAAGTGGCAGGGGAATTACATAGTCCGAAGGGAAGCACTCGATAAGAAAATATCTCCCAAGGATAGGTGAAAGTGGTCTTGTATTGATCCTCTGGTGTGATTTGTATTTGGTTATAACCACTAAAACCATCCAAAAGGGAGAAGTAATCTTTACCCGTGAGGGTATCTAGTACTTGGTCAACGAAGGGAATTCGAAAGTAATCTTTGAGGGTGGATTTATTCAATTCTTGATAGTCAATACAAATTAGCCACCTACCATTCTTTTTCGGGACTACTACCAACATAGAGAGCCATTTTCTGTTAGATATAGGATAAATAAATCCGACTTCCAAGAGTTTTTGAATCTCTTCTTTGACATTGTCTCGGAGCGCAGGGGTTCATTCACCTCTAGGGTTGTCAAACAGGTCAAGCACCTTCCTAAATACAAATATGATGGATACAAGTTTCAAGAGGAATGTGTTTCATGTCCTCATAGCTCCATACAAAGGAATTAAGGTGATCTTGCAACAATTTTGCAAGCTTCTCTTGCTGATATGGATCAAGCTCTGAACTAATATGTGAAGATTTTCTTGGAATCACCTCAACAAGTGAAGTGTCAGGCTCATGAATGTCTGTCGTAGCTATCAAGTTATGTAGTGGTGATGAGGATTATGGACTGCAAATTTCTTAGAAACTTTAACTAAATATCTACTGAAGCAATTCAAAATTTTGCATTGTATCCAAGTTACTAAGAAAGTCACAGGTCTGACTCTCCTCAGTGCACTCAACATAATGATGAAGCTAATATATCATAGAGAATGACTGAGTTTCCTCATCACTAATATCATCACCTAACAACAAAGTATCACAAATATCTTAAATAAATATGGAAGGAGGATACAGGGTGACCTTGTTCTTAGAGTCCCCATGTGAGATAAACATGTTGCTGGAGCGAAAACCAATGTAAGCATCAGCAGTGGCAAGACATGGCCATCCTATAATCAAGGGGTTCCCCCAATAGAAATTTTTGGTTGTAGGATGATAAATTCCATGGAGTTTTCCCATGAATATATCGAGATGACCATGTCATCCAATACCACCTTTGATTTGATTTTAGACCGGTTAACTAGTTCTAACACAGTGGGAGTTGGACGAATGCAAGTAAACCCCAATTGATCCATAATATGCATGGTCATCACATTGATGGACCCTCCAAAGTCAATAAAAATGTTGAGGACTATGATGCCACTGATTTGTATAGAGACAATTAGATTTCCAAGATCAATATATTTATCTACAAAAGTTTGTCCTGTCATCAATTCAACTACCTTACTGACAAAATTGATAGTATGGGGGTCCACTCCCTTCCTTCCTTAATTTTTGATGCAAAGATCCTTAAATTTTTTAGCATAAATAGTGATATATTTTAAATCATGAAGCAGAGGAATCTTAATACAAATGTTCCTCAGTTCAACAGTTAGGTCAACCTTAGGGGGAGGAATGAATTTATTCATAACCAACCTCTCCGAATAGGGAGGTGGGTTTGAAGAAGATGCTAGGGACTTTGAGTTTACGAGAATAGGTTGTACCTTAGTTTCATCATTCAAATTTTTAGGGGTTTCCTCCTCCTCATTTCTCTCCTTGATGACATCATATGCAAGTTTTTTTTTTGTGGTTCAACCACTTTTCCCAATCTTAGTCGAAGGTCACAGATCCCAACTAGCGTGATATGTGTTATACATGATTTATGATTGTGAACAAAAGTATATTCCCTAGGTTGGTGGATAACCTATAAAAAAAAGAATACACGGAACCAAATGATTTTACTTAAAGTAAATAGATGATGGAGAGAGGCCTACCTGCAATACGTCGCCTGATTTGCTCCTTCTTTAGCTTGGATGCTCCAATTCCAGCTCCTATTGCCAAAATTAGAACATGCACAATTAGATAACACAAGCCAATAAAATACGAGATCTATGCAGTATCATATAAATAATCTATTCAATAGATTAACATTGTGTTGAAATATATGAAATAACAACATCACATATAGGACCTTTCACTACGACAACATAAGGAAAGAATCACTCTAAAAAAGTCAACCTCTTGCATATCGAAGGCTGTAAATATATAGAGGAGTAGGGTAAGTTGGGAGTTCTTAACCAATTACTAATCTAGGGATTCAGATCCACCTTTGATGGGAGGATGGGATCAAAGTATAAGGGAGGAAAAATCCAAAGTAGGGTAGGATAGTATCTAAATTATTTATCCAAGGTATCTGGTTGTAACAAATTTTGGAAACTCGTAGAAGGGGAAGATTCTAGAATATCAATCATTCTCATGGATTTATAGAACCAACACAGGTGAAAAGGGGAGAAACCTACTAGTGAACAACTCTGGCAACAGTGGAGCAACCTATAGGTGCACGCACTCCGGTAGGCATCCAGGGAGCATTGGTCCTAAAAAGGGCAGAAAATCTCAGGAATGAAAGGGACATGCTTAGGGCCTTGTGAAATGATGATGAAAATGGGGAATAAGATGTTGATTGACCCCTTAGGAGGATAATTGATCAGATGTGACAAAATGGCCTATAACAGAATGTCCCTTAAAGAAAAAATTTAGAAATGATAACTTATGACTGAAGTGCTTTACCTTGTGACAAGTCAGGATAAAGGACAATTGACGAGCTTCATCTGTTACAATACATTTACATCATGTCATATTTTTTCTAAGGAAGGCATGCCCATCCTCAACACATAAGATAACATAACAAGTACAATGACAAAAAGACGAGTCCATAGATACAACTAGTGTACCCATGACTAGATGACTTTCTATATGATCACGACCACCATACATTGCGGTTTCTGTATAACTCCTGAAATCACAATCCAGATGGATGAAACTAGATCCGAGTTATTATATCTCGTTCACACGACCAACCAGCATATGAGCCTAACCATGTGAATCAATGAGATGGAGTCAAACATGGTAGAAACCATTTGATTACTGCCCAATGATGTAATCCGTTAACAAATGTAGGAGAAACCACCGATGATGTTAATGGTTGTCAAGGTACTATGGTACAATCTGTATGGCATGAGTAAATGAGTTGATGTTGAACATCACACCGAATATTTTGGTCTAAGGCCATTGATGTAAACCTATTGTCGAGAGTCAGGAAACTTTCCTTTGATGTATGCAAGCACCAAGGTACCAAAGGTGTGTTTCTATGTCAACTTCCTAGATAATGTGCTGATGTCGATAGGAAGTGACCTGTCATAGGAGGGTCTTGATGTATCCCCCATGAACGACACGAAACGAGTATCATGATTGATACATAAAGATTAAAATTATGCTGATATGAAACTGGATCAGGAAAGGAAGACATGAAATGGAGGCTTAAGAGTATTGTAGCAAAGCTTCAACTCAATTACTTCTCTTGAACACACCGACGACACTAAATGGAGTTGGAAACATTGACCCAAAACCGAAATGGAGGGTTTGAAAATGGTATGATAAACAAAAGACAAGCAAATTACCCAACCCAATAACCAAAAATATGAAGTGGAAGAGTTTTGTGTTCAAGAATGATTTGCTGCTATTAGAAAAATGGAATACCTTATTTTCCCAATTTCCCTAACCATACTGGTCAGAACCTCTTTATTTTTTAACAAGATTAAGGAGGATAGGATGTGCTTGGTCTATAAGTTCATCCTTCAGATGAATTCCTATGAGTATATTTAACAAACCCTAAGAAGGAGTGGTTCATTCTTGTCATGTTCGACAAGCCCATCACTGTTTGATGTTTTAACGAGTCCAACGAAGGTAAAACTTGACATATTTTTCATGTTTAGAGAGTTTGACAAAGAGACGAAAAAGAAAAATCCAAATATCCCTTTTCGTAGATAGTCTCTTAAGTCTGAAAAGGTGGAAAAAAATACTCAAGAGAACCTGTTAGCCATGTTCGACTAAGGTATTATCTTTTCATAGTTAGTCTATCTTAGTCCGGAAAAGGGTTAAACTTATACCGAGTAGACGTCTTTTCATTTACTTTTATGAGTTCGAAAAGACAAGTGCTCGAAAATATTTTCTTATTTTGGGAGTATGAAAAGAGATGAAAGAGGACTCCAGGGGGTTCCTTTTTCGTAGGTTTATAGAGCCCAAAAAAGAGATAAAAGTATACTCTTTGGTTAAAATAACTTGTTCAAAGCATGAAAAAATTCCGTTAATAACTGTTGATCTTCTCAAAACACCACAAGAAGGATTAAACATATTTGTTTCATAGTATAAAAATGAAGAACATCTAGCTCAAAATACTAAATATGAATAAAATAATGAGGGAAATGACTATAAATATTCAAAATAAATTTTCTTTTTCACCATTTCACATTTTACCTTCAACAATGAGTATTTGGAGCCCTTATTCCCTCGATCTTCTGTAGCTGATTGTAGCCAATTCACTGAACCATTTCGAGTACTGTTGCTTCTAGGTAGGAGCTAATACCCATCTTTATCTTTCCATGGTCCATTTTTGTGGTTTAATGTAATTTTTTAAGGTTTTGAAGGCCCTGAGGTTCATAAAAAATGCCACGGGACCTACACACCCCCCAAGTATCGAAATGTGCATTGCACCTAGGCAGAGAAACACTGTAGGACAAGGTAAAATTCTATTTCATGCACTCCTGGAGTGCATTGGGCGCAAAACACCAAGTCACTTCTCAGTTTTCCCTCAGTTTTTGTCAGGTTTTTTGCATGGGAAAGAGCCTAATGAATCCCTTGTCGATGTTTCAGGTCTCCATTAGACCAAAATGACATTCATTTGGAGAGAAATATAACATGAGGAACATGATTTGAATGCGTCAAATCATCCTGCCACCATCTAGGAACTGAAAAACTATGGATTGCTAAAATTCTTTTCGCTTCCTGGTATGAGGCAACATATGGATTTGTTGAAATACCTTGTTAATTCATGGGATGTTTAGGCACAAACATTCAGATTTGGGGAACATTTACTTGAGATACATGTAGAATATATCTACTTTTTTACAGACTTATCTAGGCGGGATGCCCCCATCTCTCTTCCATGTGGGAGAAGTGGTGGGGAGACTGTAAAATATTATATCGCTACCTATTGAAGTCATTGAGCCCAACCCACTAGGGATTGAAAGATAAACATAAAATATGTAACCCATTTACCTTTGAGAACAATATTTTTCATCATTGCAAGATTAACAAGAAAATTAACACTACATGTGGCAAGCAGATAATACCTACAGTATGGAGTGGAATGTCTAGAGCCGACAATATTCAACTGGAGCGAGGGTGTATTGGTCAATTTGAAGGAACATATGACTAAATAAAAGGATGGGAAGTTGAAGAACTTTGTCTATGGTGCGATATTAGTCTCTTTTTCTCTAGAGTAGGTACCATTACTACAACCTCAACAGATTATACTCGAGCCTATCAATCCAAGGGTCCCATGAATAAGGAGGTGCATAGATCATATGGCCCGACATGCAGGTCCATCGACGATAAAATTTTCCCCAACCTTCTTTGGGTGGTTGCGTAGACAGTTCATCATGACTAATGATTATCCTTACGCAGGGATGGATTTATGTGATGATCCCAAGCTTGTGATTCCTGAGGGTGAGCAATGGGATGCTTTAGGTAAAATATTTTGACCATTTAAGTTTTTGAAAGTTTTATATCATCCTTATTGGAGGAGTGACAGGGGATATTTTTCAGATGATTTAAAGAAAGTAAAGAAACCTAAATTTGATGGGGACTTGAAGAAGCGGGAGGATGCAGAGGACAGAATACTTGAAATGAAGGTCTTTGAGTTGCATGATTACAAGGAGAATATGAAGGCCATAATATATATCTTAAGCCTCAAAGGGAAATCATACATCTGGTGGGAAGATGTGAAGCAGGTTAGAGACATCAGGACAAAGGAGTTGAGTTGGCATGAATTCAAGATACTTTTCAGGAAGAAATATTTGTCAGAGAGGTAATATGACAAAAGACGAAGGAATTATATGAGCTAAAGATGGGATCAGTGACAGATGAGGAGTATACGACCAAGTTCCTAGAGTTATTTAAGTATGTACCATATCATAAGGATGGAAGCAATAAAGTTCAAATATTTTTCGGTGGATTTCCATTATGTTGAAAATGCAACAAGATGATGGAACTTAGTGAAATGAAGTCGCCTTCACTAAGTGGGCCCGCAGGCTATTTTTGGCGCAAAGTCTATTTTTAGACATATGGATCATGGTCTATGAGTTACAGGATGCTATTTATGGATGATTGGTCAAGTTGGTAAAAATAGATGGACCTCTATTTTTAGACATTGGGCGGAATCTATTTTTAGACTGCCGGGCTAAAAATAGAACATTCAAATATTATTAACCCTTAATAATATTTAGACTATAAACATTATCTTATCCTCTTGGAGCACTTCAGTTTGATGCTTGGATGTGGCACATGCAGCTGACAGAAGGAATTACGCTATTCCTAGGGGTTAGTTGAGCTATTGCATGGTTGACTTCAGTTAGAACTCATGTGGCAGAGTTTGGTGGAGTTGATGAGGCAGTTGGTGGAGTTGTGTTCGGTTTAACTTAGTTGAACTAGTTGTATTTAGTCTAACTGATAAATACACTAGTGATGAGTGGTGTGAATTAATTATTAATTAATTCCCTAATTATTAACTCATAAATCAACTAAAGAACACATCAGTTAACTGCAATGCATGGACAGTTCAGTGGAGACCAGTGTTAGAGGTGGGTGAAAGGGTGAGTTTGCTATCAGTTGTGACTATTGGCTGTGCATGAGATTTGCACACACATTGATGGAGATTTCCAATGAGGATTGCGCAGTTGGAGCTAGTGGGATTCGAACTTGGATCTCATTCATTACTCACTTGGATTGTGCAGTAGAGGCAGGCAAACTTGTGGAGAAGATTTGAACCCATGACTTGTTCAAATCTCAACTAGTTTTGTGTGTAGCATTGAGAGAGTGCTAAGAGCTGTGAGAGCTTTGTGCTATGTATTTTTACATGTTCTCTATCATTATAATATACAGATAGTTGGGGGTTTTCAGCTATTGCTTTCCCCATTACATACTGTATTGATATGTGTGCTTGATTATGTTTTAATGAGCGCATGTGACTGCTTTCTATTTCCGCATATTGATGATCAATTGTAGAAGAGGTTATGTATTATGCATGAAGCTTAAATAGTGTGTAATCAGGATAATCTCGGTGAATAATTCAGCAAATTATTCAAATTTCTACACATTAGCATTTAGAGATAGGATTGAGTATGATGAGCCTCAGTCACTTGAGGAAGTCATTGGGAAATTGATGCACTACTATGAGTAGTCAAAGCGTAAGGTAGAATCTCAACAAGCCTAGAAAAGGAAAGACAAAGCTAAAGGTAAATGGAAGTCGAAAATAACAAGACTTAGGATGAAGAAGAGAAAGAAAATGTTGCACCTTGCAAGAATTTCAACCTAGGTCATGGATCACAACCTAGATGGAAACACAAGAGAGGTGATGTTAAGGGACACTTGTAGTGTTGGACATGTAGTAAGGAGCATCTAAGAAGGAAAAATTAGGGTGGTAGGACTCATATTTACAGAGCAAACGAAGCACATACTATTGGGGATGTTGGGCATGGAATTACACTTATCTATGCAAATTTGGATAACAATCAGTCGGATCAACAAGAATCTATTATCGAGATGGATGGTAAGATTTTTGATCAAGTCATTTCTATTTTGATTGACCCTAGATATAATTATAGTAGTGTTAAACCTGACTTGGTGGATATGTGAGGTTTAAATAAATAAGTGCATGCAAAGTATTGATTAGTGAATTTAGATATAGGTCCAAATAAATTAGTTCGTCATTGGGTTATATTTTTTTCATTTGAGTTGAATGGTATGCCTACATCAACACATTTGAATGTATTCCCATTGGATCATATATTATGATTTTGGGTATGGATTAGTTGTATCTTCACAGGACTAAGGTGGATTGTTATGAAAAATCCATTGAGTGTTTGGATGACAATGGAGAACAAATGATTTTGCAGGGTAAGAAGAAAGAAACATCAATCAAAATGGTAAAACTATGTAGACAAACCACAGTTGTAGAAAAGGGTGTGTGTTATTTGCAGTGCATATTTTTAGTGATAAAGATAAGGAGGATGAGGATGTAGAGATATTAAGAAGGTACTTGGTTCTACAATAGTTTTAGGATGTGTTTCTAGAAGATATTTAAGAGTTTCCACCTCATAGAGAAGTGGAATTTTCCATTGAGTTAGTACTAGGGGTAGAACTAGAATCAAATGCACTATATAGGATGAGCACTCCAGTGTTAGCAGAGTTGAAGTTGCAGTTGAAGAAAATGGTTGACAAGGGATACATAAGGCCAAGTGTATCACCTTGGGGTGCACCAATGTTGTTTGTGAGGAAGAAGGATGGGTCCTCTTAGGTTGTGCATTAATTATAGGCATTTGAACTAGGTGACCATCAAGAAGATGTATCTATTGTCGAGGATTGATGACTTGTTTGATCAATTTAAGGGAGAAACGATGTTCTCAAATATTGATATGAGATTTGGATATCATCAGGTACACATCAAAGAAGATTATATTTACAAGTCCGCTTTCTAGACCAAGTATTGGAATTATGCGTTTGTTCTAGTTTGATTTGGTTTAACTAATGCTCTAGGTAATTTTATGTTCTTGATGAATAGTGTGTTGCATCCTTATCTGCAAAAAAATGTTATTGTATTCATTGATGACATATTTATATATTATAAGAATGAGGAAGAGCATGCAAAACATTTAGTAGCAATATTGAGATTTCTAAGAGAGCACCAGTTGTATGCCAATCTTGAAAATGTAGTTTATTTTAGACAAAGGTACATTACTTGGGACATGTGGTTTCCAAGGAAGGCATAGTAGTGGATCCAAAAAAGATAAGGGCTATTTTGGAGTGGGAAGCTCCTAGGAATATGGATGAGGTAAGGTCCTTTATGGGGTTAGTAGGTTATTATAGGAGGTTCATTAAGAACTTCTCATAGATTTCTTATTCTATTACATCGTTGCAAAGGAAAGGTGAGAAATTTGAATGGACAAAGGAATGTGCAACAAGTTTTGAGCAGTTGAAGAAGTTGTTGAAAAATTCTTAAGTGTTAAATATTGCAGATCCAGACAAAGAGTTTGTGATATGTACAGGTGCTTGAAAGAGAGGACTTGGTGTAGTCCTTATGAAGGAAGGACATGTAGTGTGCTATGAGTCACAAAAGCTAAAAGAGCACGAGCATAATTATCTGAGACATGATCTTGAGTTGGAAACGATCATCCATGCATTGAAGATGTGGAGGCACAATATTCTTGGCAGGCGATTTGTATTCATGAGTGATCATAGTGGATTGAGATACTTGTTTGACCAACCAAATTTGAATTCTAAGCAAGCTATATGGTTGGCCATGATCAATGAGTTTTAATTTGAGATCAAATACATTAAGGTGAAAGAGAATAGGGTCGCAAATGATCTTAGCAAGAGGATACATGTGAATCACATAATAACTTTGAGTTCTTATGGGACAATCTTACAATATAAAATATTACAGGCAGGACAAACAGATGATAGTTACATGGACCTTAGGCATATATTACAATAGGGTACATGTGAGAAGGATGTGGACTATCTTCTTACAACATATGGTTTGATCAGATTTTGGGACAAGATATATGTGCCAAATGATAGTGAGCTCAAGAAGACAATCTTGCGAGAGTTTCATGAAAAACCATACTCAAGTCACCCAGGATACCAAAAGACATTGAAAACAAAGAAGGATTTTTATTATTGGTTGAATATGAAGAAGGAAGTGGCATAGTTTGTGGCTAGATGCTTGAATTGTCAAGAGGAGAAAGTAAAGTGTAAGCATCTAGGTGGGTTGCTTCAGTCGATTCAAATTCTAGACAGGTTAACAAAGGTAGCACACTTCATTGCAGTGAAGTATAATTATTCAACTAATGATGTAGCACAGTTCTTAATCAAAGATGTAGTGAGGCTGCATGGTGTTCCAAGTAAAATTGTGTCAGACAAGGATGTTAAATTCACTTCCAAGTTTTGTAAGGGGTTTTTCGCAGGTTTGGGTATAGAGTTGGCCTTTAGTAAAACTTATCATCCACATACAAATGGACATACAAATAGGGTCAACAGAATATTTGAGTACATTTTGAGGATTTATGTTATGAATCAACATAGGAGATGGGAGGAGTACCTTTCATTGGTTGAGTTTTCTTACAACAATGGGTACTTGGAGTCACTGAGGATGAGTTTGTTTGAGGCACTCTATGGCCGGAAATATAATACTACCATAAGTTGGAGTGATCCAGTGAACAATGTGTTGATAGGACCAAATTTTTTGGAAGAGATGGAACAAGAAATGGAGGTGATCAAGAAGAATCTAAAGGCAACATAGGAAAAAAAAATTCGTTTAGATCAGAATAGGATTTTTAAAGAGTTTCAGGTTGGAGAACATGTGTACTTTCATATCAAGCCCAAGAAGAGCTCCTTGAGGATTGGATCATGTGCCAAGATGACACTTTGGTTTTTGTGTACCTTTAAATATTATTGAAAGGATTGGACCCGTAGTCTATCAAATTTCACTTTCTTCCATAGTGAAAGTCCATGATGTTTTCCATGTGTCATTGTTTAAGAAGTATGTTACAGATGTTGATCATGTGATTGACTGATCTATATTATAGGTGGAGCTAGAAGGAGAATTCTAATCGAAACCTCAGTGTATTCTGAAAATAAAGATGCTCATGCTCCAAGAACTGAGCAATTGAGTAAGTTAAAGTGCAATGGAAGCATTTTCAGCTCGATGAAGCTACATGGGAGATGGCAGATCATATGTGGGCTATGTGTCCTTCTCTATTTACTGGTTGAGAATTTTTTTTTGGTATATGTCTTGGTGTGATGTTTTCGTATATGTACATATGTATATGGATGTAAATACCGCCATCAGATGTGGTATAAAGCTCCAACAAGCGGTATAAGGTGTCAAGTCATTATAGTGTCATGTTGTTATGCTGTCACGTTGGTTTCTTCTCAGTAGGTTGATCATTGTAAATACTACAACAAGCTAAGTTATAAATATCCATGGGAAATATGTTTTATTTTTAGCAATCTTGTTGTTTGTAGGTGTCATTGAACATTGAGGATGGTGTTCTTCAAAGGGGGAGGGGCCTGTAACAACCTTAGGTTAAAACTTCATCTCATAAATTTAATAAAGGATAAATAATAACCAAGGTCATGGAATACTTATTCCAAGCTGAATTTTGGGAAAAACATCCTAGTGTACGTGTTCATTTGGTATATTATGGCTAAGGGAATTGGAAAAGGCAATGGTAAAGGATTTGGAAAGGAAAAATGGCATTTTTGGCAATTTATTAATGAAAATATTGGAAATTAGGTGAAAATAAAGGTGAAAGGTCACTGGATGCATGTGAGGAGGAAAATTAAGGAAAAATAGTAGAAATTGAAGAAAATAGAGGCCTCATTAATAAAAAGGCTTCTGAGGATTAGTTGGTAACTTTTGTCAATTCAGTTTAGGATTTCTATTTCTATACTCTCTCTCTCTCTCACTCTTGGACACCTAGAGAATTCTTGGAGAAATTTAGAATTGGATCAAGAAAAGCAAAGGATGAGCAAATAAGGAAAAGGGAAGCAAATATCAAGCAAAGAGGAGAAAAATCAAGTGACTACAACAAGATTACTTGCGGGTATTGATTTGCATGTGCGATTTCCTCACTAGTTTTGGCATGCATGACACATGCATGCGTGTTCTAGGTTCTCTTGCTGTCATTGGCATGGGTTTTTCCAGGTGTGACAATTTTCTTCAGCCTTGCCTTTCCATTTTCAGATAGCCATGGTGTGATAGGGTTCTCTTGTTTTGGTTGATTTGGATTGGAAAATGGGTTTGAAGCTGACTAGGGTGGTTTCTGGAGAAGAACACGAGGCCTAGGAATCTCTGGACCGGTGAAGGTGGGATTACAGTAAAGCCTAGTTATGTGTACCATAATGGGACTAACAATCCTTGAATGATGAATGGAGGGATATACGATAAATCCTAGAGGTGTGTGCCCTCAATTAGGCTTAGGAATTCTCAACTGGTGAATGGAAGGATATACGGTAAAGACTAGAGTCTCTATTAAGCCTAGGAATCCTCAACTGGTGAATGGTGGAATATACATTAAGTCTAGATACTAGAGACAAACAAGTTACTCATAGTTTAGGTTGAGAGATCCGGAGGCATCCATGGTTGTTTACGACCTAGTGATTTGGTGAGATTGCAGTAAAGCCTGGTTGTATTGATGAGGGTTCGAGCATAGGAATCCATTGGTGGGATATACAATAAATCCTGAGGAAGACCTGGTTAATTTTTTATGAGTCCCACATTCATGCTTGGAATATGGTACGGGGGGTGATTGACTGAAAGAAATATTTGGTTCAACCCAATCTATGGTCGGGTGGTTCGTGGAAGTCCCAGACATAGTTTTCTTATGCATTCATTAATAAGGGCTCCTTCTCCTTTGGTATTTAATGTGTAAATGTAGTGGTTCATATGTGGTTTTTATGGATGTTATATCATTTTTATTTCTGTTGGTTATATGTTGGTTATGAGTATGTTTTATGACAAACTTGATGTATGGATCTCATCCTATTTTGATTAGAAAATGAATGAACAATGAATATATGACATAATATATGATAATGAAACTATTGTGATAAGGCATCAATGCTTCTTTATGACTATGTTGACGGGATGGAATGTACTTCCAACAATTAGGGGGGTCTCCCCGGTGTGAAGTCCCAATTAGACCTCACACCATTTGGGATAGGAGTGGGCCAGACTGACGGCATGAATGTTTCCACTCTTAGTTGTAAAATGAGAAGGTGTTAGAGTGGGGAAAATAATGAAATGCCCAGACAATGAAAGAAATCAACCCAAGATTGAAAAACTATAGAAAGAGGTACAAACAAGTCTCAACAACAATAAGAAGGGGGTATTTCATGAGAGGGATCAGTGAGCCAAACCCAATCCAACATACATTGGAACAAGAACATGTCAGAATTTAATTACAAACTAGTTCAAAATAGATCACCGATATAGTGGGGAATAAGTAAACACAGATTCGAAAGGAAAACATACATGCAAAAATTATGAATTAGTCCACAACATATTGAGTATATGAAAGCACACATACAAATACAGTGAAGATATTAGAAAACCAAGACAACCACCATGAGTAAGCACGGGAATTAATTTCAAACGTGTAGAACATATTATTAATGTAGTTGCAACTTTAATTATATATCTTGCAACTGGTCAAAACCCAATAGTCAAACATGGGCTACTCATACCATTTCCGGATTCAAAACTCTAACCTCACTACAGATCACTCTACTAGCTACCAAGAGCTGAGTGCTTCTAGCTGTCAAGCATAAATCAACTATCGCATCCTATCCCTTGCTCAAGTGCTAAAAGTCCGCTTTGCAATGAGGCATTAAGGCACATCTATAGAGATGAAGTGACTGTTCATCTATCGTGACCCTTGACCTCCCCTCTTGACTCTTGAACTTCCTCATTACTCTCTCATGCATTTTTTTTAGTACGTGCTAAGTTGATCCCAACATAACCACTGACATCATGATGATAAAAATTGCACACTGATAAAAGAGAGAATGTGAGGAGAATATATAAGTTTCGAGGAACCCTAGGGTTGGTTTTTTTTTCCAACATTGCTGTGAAACCATGAAGACCTGTATGAATGGTTGAAATTCTTGCCACTATGCCTCTCTTGCACCCAATCATATTTTTCCGTTAAGTTCCTGAATTTTCCACCAGATTTTAGGAGCTTGAGTGGATCTGGTTTCCATATTTTCAAATCCCTAATTTCTCCACATATATCAACATCCTTGCTCCCTTTATTTCACCTGCAAGAAAATGATCTGGGTCACACATATTGACAGACCAAGAAAGACCTTAAAACATAATGAATTGATTGAAATAAAAACAATTAATTTGGACCCATTCATAGTCCTTTTCTGTGACATGACATTGTCTAGGCATGTGGTATCTATAGGCTTTTACCAAGCTCTAAAATGTTCACAACATACCTCGAAGGAAAAACATTAATAGCGATGTCTCTATATCAGCCTAGGCATTCACATTTTCGGAGCCATTCACCTTAATCTAAGCCATACATCCATCATATATTCTCTATGTACAAGCATAAAGGTACATATATTTTGTAAAACCTTCAACATTTTCATCCATACCTTTCGCTGGTGGTGTTTCCAAAGCGGGGTTCATGCATATACCATATGTTTTCACAATCTTGGAAGTTTGTTATTTAAAAAAATGGATAATTTGTCACTCCCCGGGAACTTATTTCAACATCCATTTATATGACCTTTCTTCTCACATTCATGGGACTTGGACCTTCTAAATACAGTCTCATGAAAGGAAAATGTGACCTTTGAGGTAGTTTTACCTTTCAAATGCATATCCGCTTGCTACCACATCTTCCACCAGGGTTGGCACAAAGCTTTGGACTGTTGTATAGACCCAGTTTTCCCGTTGGTTCAAAACACTAGTTGCAAAACCTCGGTAGGAAACCCTAGCTTCTTTCCTAAGTGTCCAACATGCTCATTCTCTCGCTTCTTCCTTTATGTGCCACAGTGTTGTCAATACATGTGGTATTTGCAGGGTTTGTATAGCCTATGCAAGATCATTATCTATCCACCACTTGTCAATAATTGAAACCATTTTGTATGATCCATAAAGAAAGATGTAGAGGATATCAAATATCATGCTTGAAAAGCCCAGGAAGCCACAAAGACAAGGGAAACAACCCCATTTTTTCCCCATATTTGACCATAATTTTGATTGGGTTACTTAATTGCTCCATGAAAGCTCTGAGAAATCCTAATAATGTGTCAATTAATGAGGTTACAATATCTGACTTGAGCTAGGTCCCTTATGATGGATATCCTTTATCTGTGACTTTGGCATCACTATCAAAAGATGAGGATTCCAAATATGCACATAAATAATGTACATACTATTGGATCTGGAGTATTAACGGGGACATATCTTCCCATGAATTTTCATCATAGGAAACCATTATAGTATACGTCAATAGTATTCCTCCCCATTATTTTCCCCTTTGAGCATGACTTCTATCTTGATGCTTTCGTAAAAATTCATTTTCTTTGTTAGCAGAAGGGCTCCAAACACCAAAGGTCTCCAATTAATTACCATTAAGATAATGGTAAGGATAAAGACTCCATGGAATGGAGCTTTAATGCATAAGGCATGTCATATTTCATAGTCGCAGATCCCAGAAGGTCGCATTTTATGTTCTTGTCTAAGGCTCCCACCTACGATTTTATGACCAAGTGTCATTGGGACCGTTCAAGTCACATTTTACAAGGCGACTTAGTTCAAGTCTCCATTGGGAAGTGTGACCTCACCCAAGTTGTATTCCCAAATGAAAATGGACTAAGATTCTGTCAATAATGAATGCTAACACCACACTCATATTCAAACTAGAGTTGTGCCTTATATTCAGTAGCATTTTCTACCACTGTTTGTTATGGAGAATGATCTCTAGTTGTAAAAAAAATCAACCAAACTGTATTATGTTGCCCAACGTATTTGACAACATGTGATATACACTGCATTGGTGTATAAAAGATGCACACTGAATGGTATTCAACTTTTCTTGACTATTATTTCAATGCAACCTTATGATGCAAACTGATCAACTTTTAAACTATATGTAATAACCTTTAGTCACCCATTTCACATGGTGTGCATCACCCTTGCATATTTCACGGTTTAGAGGCTCCACATGTATTATCATATATCCTTTAAACAATTTTCATAGTGTTGGAGCATCACCTTTGTGAGTTATTCATATGGATTCAACAAATGTTACAACTGCTCCAATATAGAGATTCTATTGCATGTAGTGTGCACACGAAGGTCACATATCGCATTCATAAATCCTAGAGTTTGGTTTTTGCAAATGGGAAATGCAATTTGTGACTCAACATAATGAGAATGGCGTAGCATTGATGGTATTTAATCACATATCAATATATGGCAGGATGTATCTATTCAAAGTTTCCAATGAAATATATGTACATATGTCTTCCTTATTCGTAAAATATCACACTATCAATGGCTTTAATGCCATCAAAATGTGACCTTGCTACATTTGGAATGTTACCTCAACACATATGTTTCAAATAATGTTTCATTATCACCTTCCAAGCATTCTTTTCATGGGCTTCGAACACATTGTGTCATCACATCCTCAAAGTAGTCAACTCCAGCCTTAGTGTGCGCTAAACTAAACACATATAAGACAATACGCTCCATGAAAAATTTGGTTAGTGTTACATATATCTCTCTCTACAAAATGCAGGTGCTCTCCAACCTTTGCAAGCAAAAAAAAAAAAAAAAAGTTGGGACCAAAAGAAAAAGTTGGTCAAAACCCTAGTTAAAGGAAGTCAAACTTAGAATTCCTCCTCCTTTGCTCAGATGCTCCAAAAGGACCTAGGTCATGCAAATCCATTACCCTCATCCATTTCCAACATCCACCCATCATTTGCAAGCTTTTCTCATTCATTTCCGCTGCCCTAAAAGGATACATGAAACCTTGTTTTTGGTACAGGAAGTCTTATTTTTTAGCAGAAAATTGTTTTTATTATATATTGAAAATCATGCATCCATTTTCCGAGTTTTTTTAGGGGGGGGATGCATATATATGATGGTAACATTCTCAATCAATTTCAACAATTTATGGTGCACATTTGGTGAGAAATCAACCTCCATCACCTACAAACATTTTTAGTTTTATCGATATTAGTGCATCAAATGGCCGAAATTATTTATGGGGAGGTGCATAAGGATGATGTTAGCATGCTCAAAAAATTTCAGGTCAATCCAGTATACCGTTTGAGAGTTATTGATAAAACAAGTCTGCTACAAGGGCTTGTTCTAAACTGCTACATGAAGTTCTATAATTGCTACAGGAAATTAAGCAAGCTACATGCAGGTTGATCGAGGACAAAAAAATTCACAAAATGCCTTGATTTGTAGAAGATCAATTAGGATAATCTTCCCATCACTTCCTATCGCCTTCTCATCACTCCTCCATCTCAAGCACAAGGATTTTTCACTCAAACCCTACACTTTATCACTGTTACAAAATTTATTTATGCAAAAAAATAGATTTCCTTTACATCATTCTT
Source organism: Pinus albicaulis (assembly GCA_034641835.2). Classification (NCBI taxonomy): domain Eukaryota; kingdom Viridiplantae; phylum Streptophyta; class Pinopsida; order Pinales; family Pinaceae; genus Pinus; species Pinus albicaulis. The sequence continues at coordinate 451,825,228 of CM076569.1, read as the reverse complement.
CCAAGACCACACTACTCCTTAGCCTTACCACACTCTCCCTCATCACCCCATGCATATTGGAATTTAAACAAATATAAATAAGGCCTTATACAAGAAGGAAACATGTTCCTGTAACAAACCACGTAATCACCAGAAAACATTATAAGTGGTTTTATCGATCATCTAAGAAGACATGAAAATTTGTGAGGTGAATATGAAGAGGCTATGGAACTCCAAGGAGGAATTTCACAAGCAGCGACAACCTAGACATCATAGGGGCACCTACAAACATACAACAAAGGTATCAGTAAAGCATGCAAGCATCAATTCAATCATCAAATTCAACACTAACATCATGAGCATCTCAGTAGAAACATTTAAGCCAGGGATGTGAAGCAACAACAATAACAACAACAAAATAAACCCTAGAAGACCTCTAGATTCAAGGCTATTAGCAATAGGACCTCCAACAGATTATCACATGCAGCTTTAGTAGCAACTTCAGAACCACCAAAGGAAACTTCAATAATCATATCAACAACCTCAATATCACCTGCAAAAACACATCAAGGGTAAGGATCAGGTATCCAATCATCTAGAACTTTCTTTGAATCTCTTATAGCTTAAGAAAACATTAAAATTTTGAGAAGGAAAGGTTTTTTTATAGCCAAAATCAATAGCAGATCAACCTCGGCCTTATCAAGCAGTTATCTTGACTTTTCCACCAAGACACACACACATGGGAGAGGAACATGACAAAAGTGAAGAAGACTTGAGAAAGTGGGTAGTAAGAAATTAGTTGTGATGTAAGACAAGGAGTTCCAAGGGGTAACTGAGGGTGAACTCAGTTATCAGAAAAAAAAACTTGAGTTTATTTTGCATGCAATGAAAAAAAGAAAACAATTGAAAAAAATAAAAAAAATAAAAAAGAAAAGGTGGACCCATTGCCTCTTGGCATGCAAATATTAGTTACTACAGGCTAAATAGAGCTGCTATAGGCACAAAAGTTGCTACAGGAAAAACCTATTTGCTACAGGAAAGACAAATATTTTCTACAAGAAGCTAACAGAGGGATACAAGAGAAAAAATTTCTACTAGGATGTTGGGCAATGATTAATTAATCGCTAAAAGGTACAAAGAGATACAATAGAGATGCAAAGGATTTGCTACAGACATTTTGGGCTGCATAAGGGTAAATTCTCCAAGGGTGAAAGGTATCCAAGTTAGTAGATTGGTTTCACATCATTCATTTCTTTTGCTTTAGGTTATTCACCATCATTTCACCCTCTCTAAGAAGAAAGTGCTATGTGTTAAGTGTTTTTAATTTCAGAATTTAATGAGAAAAGAGAATTCAAATTGCTAGTCAAGGGTTCTCATACAAATTTAATGAATAGTATGATGTGTCATGGCCAAGAATCCAAAATTCACTCTTGCAATTGAAAATTGAGGTCACCATTATCAAAATTATTCATTTTTCATAGCTTCTACAGGAAAATTCAGAGCTGCTACATGAAACTCTGTTCCCTGTAGCATACCCTGTTTTTCACCAGGATGCTTTTTTTTTTCTCTCTTGAAGTTTTACAAAGGCTGGAAGGAAAAGGCATTGGGGGAAAAATTCAGGTGTGTTGTGGGAGGAATAAAGGACACATAAACTCCTAAAAATTAAAAATTGAGTGGTACAAATAAGGCCTTGAATCTACACATAAAATTCCCATAATTCATAGGGAGAGGATTTAATAGGAGAAAACCCATCAACATAGAGAGAATCCATCAACATCCTAAAGTGCTTACCATTTCTAAAATTGCAGCAATATGGGATGATTTGAAAGGGAAAGGGGGTATGATGATGAGGTTTCACTTGTGGTTCCAGTCAATTTACATGATCAAAGTGGACAAGAACATGAACCAAAAACAAGGTGTTACCTTAAAAAATAGGATATGCTATAGTTGAATAATCACCTGAGAGAAAGAAGCAGCCTGGACCTACATTAGAAGTTCAATGAGAAACTGAGATAGGGGAAGAAATGCAAATAGAAGAGTAGCAAGAAGATCAACAGGAGGAACAACACATGGAGCAATAAACAAAGAATGAAATTGGCCAACGTACATGAAGAACCACAAGGCAAGGAGGATGAATAGGTTGCTCAGAGGACGAGAAACTATGTCAGTAGGGGGGTATTATGGGCTGATAAATTAGACATAAATTAAGGCCCACATAACCTTTATTAGGGACATAAATTATATTTTAAATATATCCCTCTACACTTAATAATGTTTTTTTATGCTTCAATATGTTCTTAGGAAGGTTATAGAGATAATTGCATATTTGTGCCTAATATTATTTATTTTAGAAGGATATTGTGAGAATATTGGGCAGATTTGGAGAAGGAGATAATTTAGGGAATTTATCCCTACTACTAGAGCATCAATATTGGAGAATAAATGAACAAAATATCATGAAATTATTGAGAAATTATGGAGTAATTATGGAGCTCCAATGATTGAGAAAATCTAGGAATGTGTTCTGTGTCATTTAATGCAGATTCTTAGTGTTGGGAACCAACTCCACTATTTGAGGGATTTTGGAGGGGAAAGCTTCCTCCTTTAAAGGAGAATGCTTCCTCATAATTTTTTTATAAGTACCAATTCGAATTGGACTCTAGGGGCATGTATTGTTTAGTCTTATTGTGGAGAAAACTTGTTTTCTAGCAGCTCCACTTTCTTTTCTGGACTCATTCAATAATGAATATTGGTGCCATTTTTAGCTTCTAAGTCTTCGTTTATTCCATAGGAATATGATTCCTCCTTGGGCTTGGCCATCCCAGGAGCCTCAAAGCCCTCTTGAACAATTTATTTATGTTCTTTTCATTTATTATTCACATGCATATCTTATTTCTGTTTTACATATTTCTGTATTTAATATTGTTTCTTTTCTTGTTGTAGGATTGAATTAAATAATTGAAGTGAGTTATTTTGATGGTTGTTTATAGGATTAAAAAAATTATTTATCCTTGGAATAACTTTTGAAGGTCATGTTAATCATTAAGTTACTTGGATTTGGTTGCTACTTCATGAATATAAGATTTCTGGAAATGCATTGTAGCGAAATAGTAGTAAATTTATGCTATTTTTTAGAATGGGATGATGAGATTAATTGAATTGATTCTACTTGGATTAGGTCATAATAATGTTAAATTTAATAAAAAAATTGAATCCATTGCATTTTCACTTGATTAGATTAGGCATTTGATATATTAACTAGCTCACTAGTTCTTGAATTTCCAGATTTTAAAGTAGTAAATTTCTGTTATTTTTTAGCATGTGTGAACCGGGGTATTTTGGAGTGATTCAATTTGGAATGTAGACCTAAGACATCATACATAATAAACATATTTGTCCCATACCATTTGAATTTGATTTACTTAGTCATTTAGTGATTTATTTTCAAAACAAAACTCCCTGTAGCAAAATCAAAGTTTCCTGTAGTATTCTTGTAGCGCATGTAAACTCAACCAGATTTGCTCCCAAAGCTTGGTTTTTGTCTCTTAGGATTGAAACATGAACCCTAGGATATAAATCCATGATTAAGGAAGAATAAAAACCACTTATTACATGAATTTGTACAAAGTATATTGGGCCTATTTATTTAAATTCTTGCTCTTAGGATTTCAATTACAAATTGTTGTTCTTGCCTAGGATTAATTTGTTTTCAAATCAAATTCCATTTATGCAATTAGTTTAGGCTTGATTTCATGACATTCACTCCATTACATAGTATCAACAAAATATGGAGAAATTTTATGTTGCGCATATAGTGCCGATACCTCTTAAGTTTGTACGAACTCTAGGTTGATAATTAATGTTGGTAGCCTCGGTAATTGCAACATTCTTGTTGCAATATTGAGTCTCATCACTTTTTGGCATTGTTGTTGAGTCACAAAAAAATTATGTTTTTACCCTTATATTAGCTTGATAAATCATTTAATTTTATGGATTTGTCTTCATTTTTGGAAAGAATTTGGAAGAAAAGATTGTGAAAGTTGAGTAAAATCAATTATTAACAAATTGCATGATTTTAGTACAAAAACTAACTTTTGCTTGCCTTTTTGTGCAAAAAATCAGAATTGGACAATTGCTGTTCAATTGATGAAACAAAAGCGCTGAAGAAAGAGAGAAGATTGCTTCTTGATTGCGCGGGCTAGCTAAATATAGGGAGGATTATGCTAATTTTATAATAGAAATCCGATTGTTAGTTGTGGAATCCTAAGGATCTCCTGATCCTTAGGATTCAATTTCATCCATTAGTTTTTCTGTAGTATTTATAACAATGATGGGTGAAAAGGATTGTGAACTTCAACTTTGATCTTTACTTTCACTCTCATTATTATTATCTTTGTTTTAAGAACAAAGCATACTCACTATAATGATGTTATACCTTTATTACTGCGATTAATGAGAAACATAGAGTTTTCCATTTAATTGTGTTCTGAGCTTTTTCAGCAATAACTTCTGGAGGCTTTGGGCGCGGTCGCTGGGAGATTTGCTGCTTCTTTGTGCCATAATTATTTCCTTATTTTCTGCAATTGTTGACTACTGTTATTTCATAGGATTATTTTAATTTAATTGCTGTCTGATGTATAATTATTCTTTATGATTTACCCTTATGTTTGAATAGATCTTTAGACGCTATTAATTTTACATTCAAATACTGTTCTTTAATGAATTTCTTAGATTAAGCCATGTGTTACATTTAATTTTTGTTCTTTCTTATTGATGCTAGAGATTGAGTGATTAATTACTGTCATTTTCAATTAATGTTTGAATAATTGATTGCTGCTCATTTGTTATAATCTCTCTTTTCATCAGATTAGTTACTATAGATTTTAGATAGTAATATTTTAAGTGTGATTTCTTTTAATGCATATGTTTGAGTTCATTACAAATCAATTATGATTGAATCTATATTTATGGTTTGAATATGCTTTAAGACTTATTCTTTTAGATTGAACTTCGAGAATTAGAGATTGATTATTGTAACGATTGAGTAAGGTTTAGAATCATTTAGTTCCAAAACAACCTCCAATCTCACTGCAAAGACAATGCCGAGACTTTTGAAATAAACAAACGCATCTCAGGTTGATAATTAATGTAGGTATTAAGATAGATTTATATAGTCATCTTAATGCACCAACATTTTGGCATCGTTTCCAGGGAGAGTGTTAAAAGTGATTTTATAATTTTTGAATTGTATTGCTATGAAGACTTGGGTATTGAAAACACGAGGTAAGAACATGCGTACCAACAAGTTAAACACTTGCTCAAGAGCCCGCTTTCAGTAGATACATAGAGGTCAAGTAGGAATAGATGTTTTTTTTATATGAATGATTAGGAAGAAAAATGTAGGAATAGATCTGAATCCACCACCTAAATCCACCAAAACCAAGGGATAGGTGACCCTTGGAAGACCAAAATTTATAGATGACATCATAAGAAAATTAGAATCTCAGGCGTCAGTAGGACCCCATACCACATCTGGAAAAAGCCCTACCATAATCCCTCAAGAAACATGCTCACCATCTGCAGCTTACATTGAGATACATAGTAAAACCAAAGAGTCTGAACAAAGCTTTCATATTAATAATAATTTTCATTCTGATCCTTCACAGGAGGGAGATTTGTGCAAACTGCAAGAAGGAGAGGGAGAAACGAGTGGTGTTGTAGGAATAGAGCTATAGCCACCAAAATATGGATCTCCTGAGATCTCGGTTGAAGAAAAGATACTCGATATCCCATATAAAGGTAGTGTTGTAAGAACATTTCCAAATATAACTACCAACCTTGTCCAAATCAAACTCCTATACCAAGAGATTCCTGAAGGTTATTGGCACATATTTGACCAGATGGCGCAATAATAACCCCAAGGACAGACGTCGACGTTACAGTATCCTATCGTCGAACCAGTCGTTAACGCCCCCATGAAAGCCATTCCTTTGTAGAGCATCCCTACTTTCCATGGTCTAACCTCAGAAGACCCAGATGATTTCTTATTTGAGTTCGATTGTTTATGTAGGGGTTATGATTATACCACCGATCCCCATAAACTAAAATGGTTTCCCTACACATTAAAGGGAGAAACTTTGCAATGGTTTATGGGGCTTGGTGGAGGAACTATTAAATCTTGGGATCAAATAAAAAAATCCTTTCTTACTAAATATCAAGATTACTGTAGGACTAGAGATTTGAAAGATGAAAATTTTCATATGACCGCAAAAGATAATGAAACTCTAGCAGAGTATGTTGAACAGTTTCAATATAATTTACAAAGGTCTCCTTATGCTGAATTATCTAAATATGTCTTAAAAGTTACCATGATAAAAGGGATGAAAGATGAATGGATAGAAACATTAAATTTAATGGGAAAAGGATATAGTTATAAAGAGGATTATGATGATGTTGTTAAATTGCGTATCAGGTTCTCTCAAGGCAGTACACACATAAAACCAACTGGGCAAGACATTATTTCCAGAAATATTAGAGCTCCTAGTGGGAGCGTGACTCGAACGAATATCGACAATCTCTTGGATTATTTTAAAACCGATATCCTGGGAACCCTCACAACACAGTTAGACGTCCTACAAGCCAGGCAAAAGCAAGCCGAAGCAGAACATAATTTAGCCATTGTATGGCCACGTTGTCAGAAGAAGCACAATCAACGGGAGTGTTCGTTGGACATGATCTAGACATGCACTATCTGCACTAAGGATCATGCCACCGAGCAGTGCCCATCACTTCCAGGATTAAAAGTATTTTTTAAAGAAGAGGAAGAAGGAAAAAAACCAATGTACTTAATGAACCAGTGTCGACAGTGGCAAGACGGACCCACAGGTATGTCACAAGACCCATCTCTATTCTTTTCTTCTTCACCATTTAATCAACAATAGAATTCTGGAACAACGTGGCAAGGCCAATCGCCTTTCTCTACCTGGCGGTCCCAACCGTTTCCTATGTTGCCTTGGCTGAACCAACCCTTTCGAGGTGCTGGGTGGCCGAACTCTCATCTTTCTGCTCCTTTTTGAAAAAACACAGTTAATAAGCTATACCCTTCCCAATGGCTCACTTCCACATCAAAAAACCCAAACTGGTCTTCAAAATAGCAGTTACCTCTGGGGATAACTAATTCACCTATGGGACGAGTCCTCAACCTCAACCTACATTTCCAGATCCATATCAATTGCAGCAGAATCCTCAGCCTCCTATGTGTCCTCAATTACCAGCTCAACCAAACCAAAATCCCAATAACAGTCCAGTTTAATTGGTTCAGATTGTTGAAAATTAAGACCTTGAGATAGAATAAATAGAATGTAACAAACTTAGGCTGAGATTAGGAAGCATTATTACCTCTGAGGAAAATAAAAATCGGCAACAAAATGAGTCAAGTCGTAACCAAACCTTTGACTATGACCAACATAGAAATAAAACAGGGAGAAGACACAGTCGAACAACAAGGTTCTAAAAGACTTATAAGCACTTCTCCTCTGTTCCCTAAAATATTAGCAATAGCCAAGCCAATTGTTTATCCCGAATTTGATATTTTAGGGGAACTCAAAAATTTATGTATTAAAATTCCTCTCCTCTAGGCTATCCAAGATATTCCTATTTATGCTAAAATGATTAAACAACTATGTGTGAAAAAGTCTGCGAGGAAACCAAAAACTTCACCAAACGTCCATGTTGTAGGGACCTTATCTGATATGTTTTTAGGAAAGGAAACACCAGTTGAATATGAATATCCATGGAATCCCATAGTTATAGTTCAAATACATGGCCACACTTTTTCAAACACACTATTCAACTTGGGGATATCCATTAACATTTTAACTGCAGAAACCTGTGGAGAAATTGGTATCACAACACTGGAACCGACCACTACTTTGCTAGAACTTACTGATAAATCAGTTGTTAAACCATAGGGAACCTTATAGGACATTATTTTTTCTATTGACTCATGGGAATACCTAGTGGAGTTTTTAGTTATCAACCTTAGAAGTCGATTAGACAAACACCCTTTAATTCTAGGTCGACCTCGGTTAGCAACAAATTATGATTATATATGTTGTCGTGCAGGTAGCATGAATATTGCAATAGGAAACACTATAAAAAATCTTGTTTGATATCCTCCTACTAAACCAAGTTTTCCCATTTTGAAAACACATGTACATCCACCCACATACCTGGAAAAAAATATCTGTTCACCTCTTACAGTAGAGGAAGTGTTTGAGTTCAAGAATCAAACTAAAGATGATGTAATTAATAATTTTATTAATCAGTTAGTTACTGTGAATAATCTAAAATTTCAAACGTTGAAAGCAATGCTTGACAATGAAGCCCAAGAAGAATATTTGAAAGATGCCAATGATCAACATATACCAACAACTACTGTTCATAAAAAAAAACCTATTGAAATTGAACTAGGTAAGACTTTGAACATTAATGGAAATCTAGACAACAACCACCAATAAAAGCTTATTCAAGTTCTGCAGAAATATAAGGAGGATTTGGCCTAGGAATATCCAGACATGAAGGGCATAAACACTCAATTTTGTACACACCACATCTACACCGAAAAGGATTCTCATCCTATCTAACAACCTCAATGGATATTAAACCCACATCTCAAGGATACCGTAAAGGAATAATTGCAGAAGTTGCTAGATGTGAATTTTATTTATCCTATTTTAGATAGTCGGCGGGTATCCCCACTGGTGGTTGTTCCCAAAGAGTATGGGAAATGGCGGATTTGTGTGGACTACAGGGAACTGAACAAGGCCACATATAAATACCACTTCCCTCTTCCATTTATTGTTCAAGTTCTTGATAAGCTGACAGGAAAACAATTTTTTCTTTTCTTAATGGCGTCAAAGGCTACAACCAGATCCAAATTTCCCCTGAAGATTAGGACAAGACTACATTTCCCTGCCCTTGGGGTATGTTTTCCTACAGAGTGTTACATTTTGGTTTATGCAATGCCCTAGCTACATTTTAGAGGGCCATACTCAATATTTCCACTGATCTGATAAATGAGGGACTCAAAGTTTATATGGATGACTTCACCCCGTATGGGGACGACTTCGAGAAAGTGCTACAGAACTTAGAGAAATTTTTGGTACAATGCATTGCTACCAGGCTATGCTTAAGTAACGAGAAATTTCACATGATGATGACAGAAGGCGTGGTTCTAGGAAATTACATTTTTGTGGATGGAATACAGGTAGACCAAACTAAAATATAGGTAATTCTCGTGCTACCTGCACCCTGTATTCAAACCGAGGTACGCAGCTTCCTTGGATAAATAGGATACTGTCGTAGATTTAGAGAGAATTTTTCACGAATAGTTGCACCTTTGTATTCTTTAACAGGAAATGTTGAATTTAAATGGTCTAACAAATGTGACATTGCCTTTACATATTTCAAGAAGTTAGTCTCGACTGAACCAGTATTATGAGGACCCAATTGGGAATTGCCTTTCCATATCTCTTCAGATGTGTTAGACACAACAATAGGTGTCGTTCTTGGGCAAGAGGAGGACAAAAAGCCTTATGTTATCTATTATATCAGCAAAAATATCACTTGTACTGAAATCAATTATACAGTAACAGAAAGATAATTTCTAGCTGTTATTTATGCCATAAACAATTTTAGACATTATATAACAGGCTATAAAATCTTTATGTATACTGATCATTCTACACCAATTACTCATGGGCGGGTGACTCGTTGGTTGTTACTTTTGCAAAAGTTTGATATTACCATTAAAGACCATCTAGGGAAAGAAAACCTTGTTGCATATTTCCTGTCTCGGGTACCAAAGACAAACAATACACTAGCAGTAGATGATCAATTTCCAGACGAACATTTGTTCGCTATAGCGGTTAAGGCACCATGGCATGAAGATGTGGCAAACTATCTGATAGTAGGAAAGATACCAAGGCACTTGACAGCTAAGTAAAGGAAGATGATTGTCCAACGCAGTGCCCGATTTTCTTGGATTAGTGGATACCTTTTTCACATAGGGTATCACATGAAAATATGAAGATGCATCTGTGAAGATGAAGTTTACGACATCCTGAAGGCTTGCCATGATGAAACTTGTGGCAGACATTTCGCAGATCGCAAGACCGGACATAAAATATTACAGATGGGCTATTATAGCTCATTATCTTTAAAGACACCAAGATGTATGTCCAGGCTCGTGATAGCTGCCAAATGATGGATCGTCTTGGTCAATCTGATGAGATAACGCTACAACCACAATTAGTAATGGAGCGTTTCGAACGATGGGTGTTGGATTTTTTTGGCTCATTCAATCCTCCATCAAACCAAAAAACATACATACTGGTTGCTATAGATTATGTAACAAAGTGCGTATAAACAATATCCTTGCCAAGAGCTATGGAAGAAATTGTAATTAATTTCCTTTTTGAGTTATTTGTGCGGTATGGTTTACCCAGGGAAGTGATAACAGATCGAGGGCCACAGTTTGTAGGTCATAAGATTACAGTCACTGTACGAAACCATAATATTACACATAGAGCCATTTCTTCGTATCACCCGCAGGCGAACGAGCAGGTTGAAAGCACCAACAAGGTCCTTGAGGCGATTTTGACCAAAAACATTTTAACACATTGGCGGGACTGGGCTACTAAACTGCCAGAGGCCTTGTGGGCCTATTCCACAACTTGGAAAATTACTATTGGTTATTCTATGTACCAACTTGTATTTGGCAAAGAACCTATTTTTCCTATTGAATTCAAAATAAAGACTCTCAGAACAACTCAGGAAGTGGGACTAGCTCTAACGGGGGCCCAAACTAAACGACTTTAGAAATTAACTGAATTGGATGAAGCATATTTACTTTCCCTTTAACGTACAACAATTATTCAACAACAACGGTCTAAGTGGCAGGACAATCTTATTAAAAATAAGACGTTTCAGAAAGGAGATTGGGCAGTCCTCTACGATTCCATATTTCAGGAATTTTCAGGTAAATTGCAGACAAGATGACTTGGCCCGTATGAGATTCAGGAAGTCCACAACAATGGCACTATAGCTCTGATTACCATTGATGGATATGGTTATCCTTTTCTGGTGAATGGAAATCGAGTGCGTCTTTATCGCAAGGCACTCACCAAAGAGTCTTTTTGCCAATAGGTACGCAATGATCCCAGTATGCAAATTTTAGCTATAGGGAGTGGTGACTCGACAACTTTACTTTCATGAAAATTGTTTCTTTCTAGCTATAAATAGTGTATATATTTTCTCTACAAACATAGATTATTAATTTTCCGTTTTCTATTTTTATTTGTATTAGAGTAAGCATTGCTGTATAAATGAGTGGATTTTTTAGAAACATTATTGTTTTAAAAGTTTTTGTTCCTTACAATCGGAACAACCACCATTCCTTTATCGTTGTTTCACAGTCGTGGTTCTTTTTGGTGCAAACAATTGTTGTTCAGTTCTTTTGGAAAACTACTCTTCCCTTCCAATTGAATGACTGTTTTTTCTTTTATGGCTTGAGTATTTTTCCGTTTCTATTCCTTTTGATGTGAACAACTGCTGTTCCGTTAATTAGACAGTTACCGTTACTTTCCTAAAATGAATGGTCATGGTTTATTTTTATGATTTGCATGTTTTACAGTTGTTGTTCCTTTTTACCAACTTTCACAGGCAGTCGATGTTCTATAAAATGGAGAATTGATGTTCAATCAAATGAACAATTTTTGTTAAGTTAAATAAATAGTTGTTGTTCAGTGAACCACACAACTGTTGTTCCGTTTTCAATCGAACAACCATCTTTTTATCTCACATTATTTACTGTTTTTCTATGAAAATCATCTTGTTGGTTGGAAATTCTCATAGAATTCTAAAAAATCATTTACAATAACAACATTACAACTTTTAAACTTTGATGGCTATCTTTATCCTGAAGTTGACATGGTTAATCTATTAAATGACTTGCTGAATATCTCTTCTTTGGATATATCATAAAATGATTCACTATCTATTTCAATACCATGTTGCTTTTTATTTCACACTTTCAATTGATAATTCCATTTGGTATGATTCTATAGGGAAAAAGGAATAACTTTTATTCGCATTATTTTACTTCTCACACCATCCCTAACTCTTAAGGAGTTAATGATCCTCCCTCAACTTATAATACAAATTTGGAAATACAATTAATAAATTTTTTCTCAAAGGGGATAGGAGGTCTCATTACGATCCAAGCTACCATGACCATAAGGAATTAACAAGTGACATTCCCATAATGGCTACCACACCAGGTTAATGGCCTTTCAGACATTTCAAATGTTGAAAGGAGATGAGGTCTCATCACGAGCCAACCTGATCATTTTGTTATGCCCTGGTGAATGACCTTTTGACTATCTAGTTATCACGCCAACATAGTTATCTCTTTTCAGAAATGTATAATAAAAGACCTAAGTGGAGGATTCTGGCTCATTTTTGGGTTAAAAGGAAACCTTGTCGAGGCTATGGACACTTGCTAGTAGCAGTGGCTCTGCCTATGGTATTGAAGTTATATTTTACATTGACAGTTATTCCATATCGTAATATTTCCTATTCAGTCATTTCCAAGGACGAATTTACCATTGAATAACGTTTATATTTTTATTAACCGATATGCATGGTAAACTATATATTAATGTGAATTATGTCAATATTGTCTGATTAGTTGACGCCAACTGTCATAATTATTAATCACCTTGTCAAATTTCGTCATACTTCTTTACCAAAGGTAAATCATTCCTCATAATGATCATTTACATGCTTTATTTTTTTTTTCGATCATTTTCTAAACTAATTTTATGATTTTTCATTCCCACCTCTTGGACTGATCTGACCATTTCCTATCGCATTTATACCACTCTGACCATTCTCTACCATATTTGTAAAATAATCTCTACTTTTTCTCTTTTTCCCTGCTCCAAGGATGTGGACGCCGTTTTCTGACTAGAGGGAGAAGGTATGTATGATGGGAAATCATGTGAAATAATTACCGAAATCTGCCATAAATTGATGATGCGACAAATAGTATTATTGAATTTATATAAAAAACACATTTCTCGATTCAAAGCTTTGCATGAAGTTTATTTGTTGATGTTCCAAACTGTGAAAAAATGTGAATTCAAGGAAGTTGCATGAAAAAGTTTGAATTGGTTACAGAAGCACAGTAACGATGGGAGACAATTATATTCGCAATGAGCCTATATTACTGTAATTAATAGAGAAATATCATGCAATTCTCAAGCGTGCTGGTTGGATACAGTACCTAATCAAGTTACATGGATTCCACAATGAAGTTGTGCTTGAATTTTTTCAAAATCTGCAGAATGGACACACAACCTTTAAGGAAAGAAGTATAACAGTTTCTGAAGCAGTTATAGCATAAGCCTCTGGATTACCAACATAAGGCATCAAATGGATTGAGAAGCATGTTCAATTGCATGAAGCAGTTGCAGTATTTAAATATCCTGATGAAGAATTGATACGAAAGGGCAAAGGAATTCATCCTGCTTCTTTGAAGGAACCATGGCAAGAATTAGCAACAATAATTCATAAATATATCACTTGTGGTGGTCGTCAGGATGTGGTAAAGTCTAGACAACTTAAACTGTTAGCAATACTTAGACAAAACATTGTAGTTAATTGTCGTTCTTTTTAAATTCTTTACTGCATGATGTTGCTATTCGGGTCATGAAAGCCAAAAATCCATACACTACCATTAGCCACCATGGCCTAATTAAGCTCATCACTATTCAAGAAATATCCCAACAACAATTAACTTGGGACAATTTTGTAAACCCTGCTTTACCCTCATCAAAAGGAAACCCAGGAGATGCATAGACAGAGGAAGTTGTTGGCCAAGCTATATGGAATGTTGATGACTCAAAAACTGAACAAAAAACTTTATAGTAACAAATTGTAGAGGAAAAAACCCCAAAGAGGATAATAAAAATGAGAACCTCTGCTTCAGCTTATGTCCTAGCAAAATGAAGACGTTTCGCAAGGTTAATATCATGACAGAATACTGCGTATTTGATAGATGAAGCAGGGTTGTCTCGTACACCCCCTGCAAGCCCACAAAATTATTTTCCACAAGATTATGAGGAGGAGTTGGCCCAAGTTTTGGAAAAATTGGGGACACTCTTTGAAGAAGGGAGCCAATTTGAACACTCTCAAGGTCAGGACCGTGCCTTAGCCAATCTTCCGCTGTCGATAGTTCTGGTCATATAGAAATCTTGTCATCTTCTGGAGAAATGAAGGATTTTAAGGTACAAGGGGAACTAATTCCCTCTGTAGATGAATATCCTGAGTTAGAAATTCATGAATAAAGGGACTTTGAATCGGAAAATAAGTCAGGAGATACTCTTCCATTAGAGCATGACCCTAATAGTGGCATAACTTCTCTTTTACCCGAGATACATACTATTGTTTCTTATCCAATTAAAAACCTCATAATGAAGGCGGAGAAAAAAGTTAATACAAGGATGAAAATGTTGAGGAAATATAATAGGAAGATGAAGAAAATGATTAAATGATTAAGAAAATGGTTGAAGGAAGCAAGCAAGGCCCGAAGGAGGAAAGTGGAACTGAAAACCACCGACACCTAGAGTGAATACCTCCTTCAGACCACTGGAATTCAAACAAAGAAATTCTCTACTAAAGATATTGGGACCCAAACTAAAGGCATTTGTGAGATTGAGACATATTTTTCTGTGGATTTTATGGTTGCTACTGTTCAAACAGATTTTACAGAAGGTGCTCAAATAAATGGACGTGTTTCTCAAGAAAAAATCGATACTATGGAAATAGTTATTCAAACCAACTCGGTGATAACGTATGATAATGTGGCTCAAACTGTATAAACACCCTGTTATGTTCCTTTTGTAAGCGAAGCTACCATCCGAAAATTGCAAAGAGAATTGACAGAAACCCAACATGTTTTGGATCAGTACCAAAAAGAGGTAGTACCCTTGCAAACACAACGGGAATTGTTAAAGAAATTTGAGGAACTGAATGAAACAGAGGATGATACGTTTTATAGTCTCATAAGTTTTCTAGTCTCAGAAGTGAGCAAGAAAAGGTAAAGAAAGTACAAAATCAACTCCAAAAAGTCATGGAGAAAATCAAAATTATTTGTTCTATCTATTCCGATGCTTTGTCTTGTAGGTCACCAACTACCAATTATGTGCTATTTCTACTTGAGAGATATTTTCTTCTGAATATTAAAGCCATCCGGCATGGTAAGCCAACCGAGTTCAAATCTACTCCAAATTTTATTGAATGTTGCCAAGAACAGAATGAGCAGGTAAAACATTTACTCAGTGAGTTATATTTGCATAAATTTTTCTTGGAAGACGAGAAGGATGATAATCCTAGCCCCTTCATTGGGGATGCCCAATTTCAAGCATTCCTTTCTTTTGATTTTAAACAACTTAAATGGGCCAAGGCCTACAATAATTTCCAGAGAAGGGAACATGATCTAGATCTATGGGTTGGAGGAGAACCTACCAAGCCCTTATATATTTTTATTAATCATAAAAGTTTCATGGAACAACCAGGGGTTGTGACCAAACTTGGTCCTTTAAATAAAGATACTGTAAAGGCGGGAGTAGAATATTTTAAGGATATCAAGGAAGAAGCACTGTTAGCAGCAAAATAGAGGTGGAAAGCTTCTACCAATAGTGTTAAAAACCGAGAGCCTTTCCATTATAGGAATTTCAAAGCTATTGCAGCTCATTTAAATCTGTATAGAAATATCATTTTATGCATGGGCCTTACTTGGATAGGATGTCGTTACAGGTGTCCCATAATTTGGTATCCTCTTGATGGGTATGATTTTGATTATGAATTTCCAGAATGCCATGAGGGCCATGCTTTTTCAATATTCAAGAAAAATAATGGTTTTAATCTGTACCAAGAAGAGACTTATCTTGCTTACTCTCTGACACAGTTACACCTTAATTATATCGTTGCATGAGGACATGAAAAAATTTAAGTAGGGGAGTATGTTGAGTCACGGTAAAGGTATGTTTTTACCCTTATATTAGCTTGAAAAATATTTTACTTTTATGGATTTGTCTTCATTTTTGGAAAGAATTTGGAAGAAAATATTGTGAAATTTGAGTAAAATCAATTATTAACAAATTGCATGATTTTAGCACAA
Source organism: Pinus albicaulis (assembly GCA_034641835.2). Taxonomy (NCBI): domain Eukaryota; kingdom Viridiplantae; phylum Streptophyta; class Pinopsida; order Pinales; family Pinaceae; genus Pinus; species Pinus albicaulis. The sequence continues at coordinate 451,809,003 of CM076569.1, read as the reverse complement.
AAAGTAACATTTTATTACCTTTATGTGTAGAAAATCAGAATTGGACAATTGTTGTTCAATCGATGAAACAATAATGCCAAAGAAAGAGAGAAGACCGCTTCTTATTTGCACGGGCTAGAGAAAGATAGAGAGGATCATGCTAATTTTATAATATAAATCCGATTTCTAGTTGTAGAATCTGAAGGATCTCCTAATCCTTAAGATTCACTTTCATCCATTAGGATATATAACGTTGATGGGTGAAAAGGATTGTGAACTTCAACTTCGAGCTTTAATTTTACCCTCGTTATTATTATTTTTGTATTAAGAAAAAAACATACTCACTACATTGATGTTGTACCTTTATTACTATGATTAATGAGAAACACAAAGTTTTCCTTTTAATTGTGTTCTGAGATTTTTCAATAGTAACTTTTGGAGGGTTTGGTCCCAGTCCCTGGGAGATTTGCTGCTTCTTTGTGCCATAATTATTTCCTTCTTTTCTACAATTGTTGATTACTGTTCTTTCATAGGATTAAGTTAATTTGATTGTCGTGCAGTGTTAGAATTATTCCTTACGATTTACATTTATGTTTGAATATATCTTTAGACAATGTTACTTTTACATTTGAATACTTTTCTTTAATGAATTTCTTAGATTAATCCGTGTGTTACACTTAATTGTTGTTCTTTCTAATTGATGCTAGAGATTGAGTGATTAATTATTGTCATTTCCAATTAATTCTTGAATAATTGATTGTTTCTCATTTGTTGTAATCTCTCTTTTTATCAGATTAGTTATTGTAGATTTCATATAGTAATATTTTAAGTGTGATTTCTTTTAATGCAAATGTTTGAGTTCATTACAAATCAATTATGATTGGATCTAGATTTGTGGTTTTAATAAGATTTAGGACTTATTCTTTTAGATTGAACTTCGAGAATTAGAGATTGATTATTGCAACAATTGAGTAAATTTTAGTATCATTTAGTTCCAAAAAAACCTCCAATCTCATTGCACAGACAATGCTGACATTCTTGACATAAAAGTACGCATCCCAGGTTGATAATTAATGTAGGTTTTAAGATTGATTTATATAGTCATCTTAGTGCACCAACAAAGGTGTCAAAGTATGCATTGTTTTCTTCCATAGTTGATTGATTCCTTTTACTTTCTACAAAAAAAAAAATTGCATTAGGAATATTTCATTTCAAAAAAAGAAAACTGCATTGCATTAGAATCCTTATTCAAAAAAATATATTTAAAAATACTTATCCACACCAACCCCCCCATTTGATCACGTGGTGCAATATCCACATCACCATCAAATTTTGCAGGTAGAATAAGAAGAGGTGGCAGAGAAGGTAGAAGAAATGGATGGAGAGGATGACAATGAAGGAAAAACTCAGTGGATTTCCCATTCAATATACGGATAACAGTGTGCATATGAAGAAAGTACCTCCATCTTTCCTTCCCAACTTCCATAGCATGATGTCAGAGAATTCAAAAACCTTTCTCTTTGAATTTGAAATAATTTGTAGATCTTATGGCTACTTATCACATGCTCAAAAATTGAGATTGTTTCCTGCAACATTGAAGGATAGAGAAGTAATATTCCTAATTATCTTTCAGCTAGTTGGAATGTTAATTTTTGGTTTTGTTAAAAAGATAGGTGAATAAGTGGGTAGAGAGACCGATGAATCTCTTTAGTAGGAATAAAAACCACTTCTCATGTGAATGAGGATCATTGTATCAGATGTATAAAGCACCTAGAGGTGTGAATAGGGGCTAAAGCATGTGGACAGGGTCAAAGTTGACCAAATAAAAAACGTTGTTATGCAGATAATGGAGTAATTAATGGAGGAAAACATAGTCATAGAGGATGAGTATATGCATGAGATTAGCTTCTTTAATGAGTGGGACCCAGGGTGAGGAAACTCACCAAGCATATAAGGAAGAGGATGGTAGCCATAGAAGGCATTCAAAATATTGATATTGTATTGGTATTTTATGACTCTTTGCACGCTTCAGCTGTTTAGCTAAGTCCGTTGTGTTATTTAACAAAAGGGTGTTTCCGAGTGGAAATCCCACCCTCATCCTCGGGGGAATTTGAGTTCCTACTCAGGAGAGGTTTATTGAGAATCATTTACACTATCCAGCTTTGTGCCAAGCTTTAACCATTATTCCTAGTGCAGTCTCCTTCAAGATTGTGTTGTTTTTCAGGGTTGCAACAATGGAGGGTTGATAAACCCAATTTTTGAGCTTGTTTTCCAGTGGAGGGAGAAACCCTTAATCCATGAGACTAGTGAGGAAGTAATTAGAGCTTAATTCCAGCATCTGGCATCAGGCCTAGCAAAATAATTCACCCACAATGCAGTCTCCTTTAGAAACTACGTTATTTTGCAGTGCAGTTGCAGTGGGAGGTCAAGTACCCAAGTTCTTGACCTTGTTTTCTAGTGAGGGGATCAACCCTTCATCCATAAAGGTTCTGAGGAAGGATATTAGCCATTGTCATATCAGATCAACCACCTCCCACTAATGTCCAGTTGCAAACAATTATTCAGCCATAGGGCCACATTTTGTATATCTTGCATTTTGAGTATTTCAGTAAATCCTTCCTAGGTTGTCTTGGAATAGTGGTAGAAAGCCTAGATCTTTGATCTCAACATTTTATAAGTACCCTACCAGCAGATCCATGTGTTTACATTTACAACAGCAGTAAACCCCAGCAAAATTTGCGCTGTCTTAGCCTTCAAAATTCTTGTATATAATTTATTCTTCATGTTTATGTACTGGATCTATAGAGGCTTGTTTTGCCTAGCTTGAGTGTTTTTTTCCTCAAGATATTGTACACACTTTCTTCTATATTGTTTAACATGTGGCTATATGATCTGCTTTCATTTTATTTGTTGATGTATCACTGCGTTTTCCAGTTTATGTTCTATATTCCTATCTTTTCCATTTTGGAATATTACAGTGGTATCAGTGCATGATCTATGGCTCAACTTGTGGGAAATACATCTTATGACACAAGAAGAAGAGATCCATAATGACAGAGGGAATAAGTTTTTCCTCATTTCTTCTTAGATCTATGCAGGACCTCTACAAGGAGGTCAAACAAATGAGAAGTGAGAGGCACAAGGAGACCTCAACAAAGTTTCAAGATGAGGAAGGTCCAAGCATTTCCTATCAGCAACAGAAGAAACCGGTATTGCATAGAGCTCCAAAAAAATATACCATATCCACTTTCTTTGAAGAGGAATATGAATGACATGGATATGGAGGAAACTTAGATCATGAGAATCTAAGTGATTATCTTGCAAAGTAAAAATCTCAATCAAGGGCTTTCAAGGAGAATCTAACTCTCTAGCAGTTTATCCAAGTCAAAGAAGAACAAAGACCCTGCAACAACAATAGAAGGAAAAGGCATAGTAGATTAATTTTTCCTACATTTGATGGTCAACCACAAACACAACAAAGGCTTGGAGGAAGAAGTTAGATGCATTCTTCCCGCTACATCTAGTAGCAGAAAGAGAAGCTGTTGAGATTGCAATGCTGCTCCTTGGGGGTGAAGCAAATGTTTGGTGGTTCAACCATTTGAAACATGAAAGAGTGACTTCTTATGCATATTTTACTCAAAGGCTGATCAAGAAGTTTGATAAGAGAAAAACAGAGGTAATTCCTATTGAGACATTTCCTAAAATTGATAAGAGATCACATGAGGAGCCAAGGGAAGATGTCATTATTATCACTCCGGAAGAGGAGCAGCTTCCACCACCATCAGCTTTAAGAGTACTTGCATCAGGAGAAGGAACACTCACATATTTTCAATATGGTCTTGATCTCTTGACATTGAGAGTCCCATGGATTATTCAGGAGATGCATGAGGAAGAGGAGACATATACCAGTGCTGGTGCAATAGTAGAGGAGCAGCCATCACCATCACCAGCATTTGGAGAAGACATTACACTGGTAGGAGGAACCCTTGTAGCTGTACAAGATGTTCCTAAGTATCAGCTTATCCATGGTATGAAAACATTTTCACCCCATAATATTTCATCACATCAGATAGAGAGTTGTGGGGACATGCCATCAGGGAAATTGCATGACCAAGGGTTGAAGCAAATTGCTGATTTGGAGCAGCAGACTATCATTGCGCAAAGGACCTTTGACTGGCTCAAGGAGGAGATGTATAACCATCCTGGTTTTTCATTGTTGACCTACACACAACACTTTAGGTTTGAGTGTATATTTTTGGAGGATAGGATGAGCATAGTCCTAATCAATCAAATGCATAACTATCTATTCAACATTCTGTATGACCATGAGACAAAAAATGCACCATTATGGAGATCAATAGCGCTGTCACTGAGAAGAAGTGATAAGTTGGGGGCCCAAGTATTATTGAAGCATTCCGATGACCATTCCACTTATGTAGCATTCGATAGGCAGATGGTTGATGAGCGACATCTTATGATGGATAACATATCCCATTATTATGATAGATTCTTCTTGATGAGCACCTCACAGTTCAAAGAGAAGTTTTTTCCTACATCACATTTGGAACCTTATGAGTTCAAATTGGTCATTGATGAGTGGTATCTATGTAGATATCTCCAGGAGGATGCACTTCAACACATCATGGAGTGCAAATATAGTCATCAGATTTAGGAGGACGATATTCTCCATTGGATGGATACCAAATTGGAGCATGATAGGAGACACCCATAGTTGCATGGATGGGTGAGGATGATGAGCAATTGCTTGGTGAGTACTTGAAGATATATGACATAGGGCATTAGGAGGCATGGCTGCGCTGGCTACTCTTGAGAGAGTTTGGCCATCACATGACATGTCCTATGTTAGATGGCGTGTTATTGTTTGGGACATGGCATGACACTTACATCATGTGGAAGCAAGGAGTTTGGTTATATTGGGCTGATGTGATATTTTTCATGTCAATCCTTATGTTTTTAATCCATGGTATGTACGATGATGATATGAGGAGGAAACACGAGTCATTGTTGCTTTGGTTACTCTTAGGATAGTATGGGTTGACTTTCTCCCATACTGTGCATGATGTTTCAGGAGTTGATGGTGGCACAACCATGGTGCAAAGGGGCTACTCCATATCCATTAAGGATCAGAAGATACTTCCACCTAGGAAGGCGTATTCCATATATAACATCATTCTGGCATGTGAATTTGGCCTTGGGCATGTCAAAGAGGGGAGTTATGAGATGACAGGAGCCTTATCACAAAGGCCAACAATGTTGTCACTTGGGAGTATAGATCTATTGATGGAGTGTTCCAAGGATCACTTCACATATGAGGTACTTGATGGGAAAGCAGAATATGAGAGGTATAGATAGGTGGATGGAGTCATCTATTACCAGGATAAGATCTTCTTGACTAGGATCTCCAAGCTCAAGAATAAGGATCTACGTGCAACACATGATTCATTCCTTTCTAGTCACCAAGGTCTCATGGAGACATATCAGACCATTATGGAGCGATTCTCATGGGAGGGCTCATCCATGGATCTCATCATCAACTTACTCACAATACATGGTAAGAGTTATTTCCTTGTACTTATTGATCATCTAACAAAGTATTTGCATTATATTTCCATTTACATACAATGCATTGCTCCACAAGAGGGCAAGCCTCTCCTTGGACTTCATGGTCTTTTTAAGACCGACATTAGTGATGGAGATCGAAATTTATTAGATGACTTTGGGAAAGGATTGTTATATTCTTGGTATGATCAGTTGACATACAATTCCATTTACTACTTCCAAGTAGATGATAAAACATGCACAAATAGCAAGTGGTTGGGAGACAACTTGCCACATCATGATCAGGGGCAGCAGGTAGAAAAATTGCATTGTGTCCACTTGGGAAACTATTATCACCATCCAGAATTTCATATGGCACTCATAATCTTTCTCATTTTGATTCTATATTGTGATGAGTTTCTATTCACTATATGTGGAATGTATTGGGAAAGAAAGGTTCACAGAACCAAAGAGTGGATCCTTGAGAGTCCAGTTGCCTTTTGGCCTCTTGAAGGCAACATTATTTCAGCCCAAAATCAGCAACAACTCTATACATATCATAAATGGAGAGATAGATAGCGTGGGATGGAAAATATGGTCTATCATGTTTAGCCGTACAACCCATCTACATTGTAGGAGCAAGAGATGGATGAGTTTTTCTATGAGCTACTATTTTGGAGGGTGATCCATTTTTTTGTTGGGTGTGGAGCCTGATTATCTTGTTTACTTATCACAAAGATTTGACCCCGTATTTAAAAGGGCGGTGAAAACGCCGCCCGAAATTTAATCGCCGCCGTGGGGGGTCCGTGGGGCGCAGCGCGAGCCCCCCAGGGGCTCTGCGCGCCCCCGAAGCTAAAAAACGATGTAAAATTGCCTTGTAAAAGTATAGTAATTTCTAGTCAATCTGGGCCGTTCATTAGGCAAATGATCTGACGGTAGAAGTTATGTTTAGATTAGGGTTTTTTGCCCTAGAAGGCAACCCCCTTGTATATATGGGGGCATTGTATTGCGGCTGTGTATGATGTGTGTATTCTCGAAGCGAGAAACAGAGAGGGAGACTGTAAGCGAGAACAGAGGATATTACAGCGGATTTGCTGTAGGTTTTGTCTCTTCATTTTGTTGGATAATAAAAAGGAAGGACTGGCTGTTCGAGGTGGACGTAGCCCAAACTGGGTGAACCACGTATATCTGTGTCTCTCTGGTTTTATGTGTTTTGTGTGCTTGTATTTTCCGCATATTTTATGTGTTTCATTGCTCTGTAATATTTAATTTTCTAACAACTGGTATCGGAGCCGAAGATATATTTGGCTGATAAACTCTGCTCTTATGGATGAAAATTATTTATCTTTCTTTATTTCTAATAAATTGATGATTATGAATTATTTTATCAATGATAGTTTTAATAAGTTGGTTATAACATTATTCACCATTTTTAGCCTCCAAGATAATTTCCAGATTGAAGATTTGATCATTAAAAGTGCCAACTCAGAAATGCGCTGGAATAAGGAGTGACTGTTGTGCGGTTGAGATTCTGAGCAAATGAGGACGAATCTGGAAAATCCGGAACATGGGTTTTGTCCAGAACGGACCCAATTAACTTTCGCAAAGAACGGTTTGCCCAAATTCGGCCTGTGTTGAGAGATTCGCAGAGTTCTTTAAGCATGATTTTCTCAGTTCTGTTGTTGCGGCCGTCCTCCAAATCTCAGCTAAAAAGCCAAATTCGACTTGCTGTTATTGAAAGATGGATGTAAATCTATTTTCTTGTTGATCAATTGGTTGGAAGAAATCCAATATTGTTATGGGAAGATTGTATTTACTATTCAATTTATCCTCCTTCTGATTATAAAAGGAGAAGCACATATTGTGTAGAGGGATGATTTGGAGATACGTTTTTATGTAATTTTCTGTTAAAACATCAGTTCTGATTATTGAGTCTCGTGAGAACTAGTTCATTGTACTTCTGTCCGATGCATTAATATAAGCTTGGTGGTTCTCTCATCTCTGCGTCTGGATTAACTTAAGGCGGTGTTCCCTTGGAGGCTAAGGGCCCGGCCCCGGAGGACACTTGCCGCTGTATATTATCTCTTTGATTTCTGCGTGGTTTGCTTATCAGTTTTATTTGGTAATCTGGTATGTTCTATTATTTTACATCACAACTCTGTCACGTAATCTCATTTTCTGAGACAGAAATATCACATCGATTTTGCAACGCATTGCTGTTTCTTTAAGTGCTGATATAAATGGTTTTTACAGGATACCGTTGCTATTCAATTATGGAATGTCTGTGTTGTAACATCTGACCATTGGTATTATTGAATTCATCTTAGAAATTATATTTCCTTGCGATTTTTGAATTTATGAACGTTGCTGCTCCATTCTAAAAGACAGTCGTATTATTTATAACTAAGACTGACAAGTGGATTACCAAGATCAGATTACTATTAATGTGTGCCGTGTGTTAAGTTATTATGCATTTGTATTTGGCCTTCCAGTGTGTTGTGTGCGTATATGATTTATTAATGTTGTTCATAATTTATCAATAGTTATTGCTGTTCCATTTCCTGTTATTCGCATTATCTTTGCTTTGGTGTGCAGAACGATCTGAAACTGTAGTGGGCATTGGCATTTGCTGTCTAGTCCCCAGATTGATGATCTGTTCCTTGATTACTTTTGGTTACATCAGTTTCCAAAGGGATGGGCTATTTTTGTCGAATCCTTGACTGATACATTGCTTATTTTTCCGAATGCATGATTTAAGTCTTAAAGTGCTTCGCTGTAAGTAGATTTTATTTCCAGCTTTCATTTACTTTTGGATTTTGAGCACTATACTGCAAAACATTACTCTTGAGTAAATAGCCGCCTCAGACTGAGTACACTCTTGGAACAAAAAGTCGTCCCTGGGTTGATAATTAATGTGAGGTAATTAGGAGTTACAAAGACACCTTTTTATCGCTCCACATTTTGGCGCCGTTGCCGGGGAGAGTGTAGCCATTTCTAAAGAGTAGTGTGAATCTGATGAGTGCCTGTTAGGGAAGAGTTGGATCTTAAAAACGGAAGGTAAGAACCTACGTGCGGAGCATGTAAATGCCCTGCTCCACTGTCCGCTTTCCTAACAGATTTGCTGTAGCTTTAGATGTTTGAATTTTTGTGTGAATGACTAGGAAAAAATAGAAATTTTGGAAAATGAATCACATGATTTCATTGAAGTGGTGATGTAAGCACCACCCATTTCACTAACTAATTGACAGGAACATTGGAAGAAGGAGCTTTGAAGAAACACATGAAGGACATCTTCTGTTATGGTAAGAAACTGCCCAACATCTTTTTGAATTTCCTGCTCAACTAATTCCACACCCTCACCGCAATAAACCAATACAACATACTTACAGTGTTGAACTGCCAAATTTACCCACCCTTCCCACCCATTCTATCTCACATGCGCCATTAGAGAAAACTTACAATGAGATTCAGAATGTTTTAAATTCAAAAATTGTAGAAGTTATGGAGGAAAATGAGCTTACTTCTAGTTTGTATCAACAAACCATTTTAACAGCTCAAGAACTTAATGATATGATGGATATGGGAAATCAAGAAAATAACGGATATATTGAAGATTGGTTTCACTCCATCACTTGTTCGCAACATTGCTCCACACTTCAACAATTTTTTACTCCATCTTTTCAAGGGAAGTTGGCTTCTCATACCCTGATTTTCATTAATATGCATTTTTCAAATTTGGGTATGTGTATACGTGAAGCCTTATTTCGAAAATGGCTCCACTGGAAGTACTCATATACGTAGTCATATTCATTTTTCAAATTAAAATAGGTTAGTGTAGAAATAAAATAAATAAGGGAATAAATAAATGCATTTTGTTTTTTTATGTAAAACTAGTTGTTTTTTTGTTGCAACATGCTATGCAAATCAACATTGGTGATAATTTTTTAATTCATTTGTGTTTGTAGATGACTTATAATGGAAATAATAGTTCTACAAACACTCATATTCACTTTTATCACCAATTTGAAAAAATTCTTGAATATCATTTTTTTGGCTTGCGGGCTTGATGAATTTTCTGGAAAAACAGTCGGGACAGTCATGTTTTGAGGGACCAAAAATGAATATTTTTAAAACATGTTTCTACCCTAGGTAGCCCTTGATGTCTACTTTCTAACCCAATTTTAATCAGTCAATTTGGATTTGAAACGAAAAAGTTAGAACCAAAACATTGACCGGATGTCTAATGGGCAGCTCAGGAACAGAGTTGGGACAGTCAGTTTTTGGAGGCCTAAATGAATGAATTTTTAAAACCTGTTTCTATGGTAGATTCCCCTATGAATCTAGTTTACAATTCAATTAGAATCACTCATTTTTGATATCGTATGGGAAATTTATGATCAAAATACTGACTGTCTATCGTAAATCAGCACCCTTAAAACTCTGTTTTTCCGGATGTTCCTTACAGTGTTTGACCTATCAATTCTTCTTTTCTTCAAAACATGTTTCTATTGGAGATAAATAAATGAATCTACTTTCATTTCCAATTTGAATCATTTGAATCTGACATCAAACGAAGAATCTATGCTTGAAATATCAATCGTTGGTCTAGATTGGGTAATTGAAAATGACTATGTTATGCAGGCTGTTCTAACTAAAATTGACATATCATATCATTGAATTTTTAAAACCTGTTGCTACTAGAGATAAAACTTTGAATTAGCTCTCATTTGGCTTTGGAATCACTCAATTTCGATGAAAAACAAAGAAGTTGTGATTAAAACACTGCTGGATAGTATGGTCGACCACTGCTCTCCCGCAAGTGACAAATAAATTTTACTTTGTTATTTTCTCAATGGATTTGTTATATAGAGTAACTACTTGTTGTTTTTTTGCATCATTCTTGGATTAGGGGAGCCCGATCACCTTTCTTTCTCCATGATTTAATGTTTTATTGCAGGTAGATACTCGTTTTTTGCAGGTCCTGGGAAAATAAAGAAGGTCAATTTATGGACGAGTGATTCTTGAAAAAAATTTAACGAAACAAAGGAATTTCATCTAAGTCATTACCCAACGGATTCATAATAGAAGAAATGAAGAATTGATTTCAATCTGAAGATTCATGTCTTATCACTGCTGCCAAAACATTTTTCAAAGAGATCATTTTTTGACATAACATCATAGCTGTTGTAACTTAATTTAGTTATTTACATATTGTTTTTAAATAAAACATTGTTTCTTTTCTGATATTTTTTATATTTTGTGTTTCAGGTGTTGCTTCATTCAAACTGTGACCCATCTTCAGCATCAATACAGTGAACAGCTAATTCATTCTTTGCGTGCTCGCATTTCATGCTTGTGCATTTTTGCTGTTCTTTTTCTGAAGGGACAGCGTTTGTGTGCACTTTTGTCGTTTTTGCTGTTCCTTTTTCAAAGGGACAACAATTTCGTTTTACTACTCCTTTTCCAAAGGAACAACACATTTTTGGTCAGCAATTCATTTTGTTGTTCCTTTGTCACGGGTCATTTTGCCATTCCTTTTCCACGACTCTTTTTGCTGTTCCTTTTTCACGTTTTGCTGTTCCTTTCCGAATGGAACAACACTTCTGCTCTTCCACTTTTTGTTGTTCCTTTCCGAATGGAACAACACTTCTACATTTTCACGTTTTGCTATTCCTTTCCAAATGGAATAGCACTTCTTCATTTCCACTTTTTGCTGTTCCTTTTCGAATGAAACACCATTTTTGCACTTTTACGTTTTGTTGTTCATTTCCAAATGGAACAACACTTCTGCACTTTCACGATTTGTTATTCCTTTCCGAATGGAATAGCACTTTTGCACTTTTCATTTTTGTTGTTCCTTTTTTTTAAAGGAACGGCACGTGTCTTTTTGCTGTTCCTTTTCCAAAGGAACAACACTTGCGTTTTTGCTGTTCCTTTTCTAAAGGAACGGCACTTGCGTTTTTGCTGTTCCTTTTCTAAAGGAACGACACTTTTAGTTTTTGCTGTTCCTTTCTTCAAAGGAACGACATTTGCATTTTCACACTTTTTTGTGTGTATTTTTGCTTTTTGTGTGCATTTCCTTTGTTGTTCTCTACAAGGAACAACACTTTTTTGCGTGTTTTTGCTGTTCATTCAAAAAAAGCAACACTTTGAGAGTATTTTCGAAAGCAACCCTTCCTTCCTCTTGTGGAATTGTTCTTAGTTCATCTCAACCACATTTTACTGATTCCCCTTCATGGCATGAAGTACACTATTTTTATGAGGGCAAGAATTATGGATTCTATTGAAGCGAGTTAATATCATTCACGTTATGATCTTTAACAGGACAGCTCCTTGATGATAGAATATTTTCAAAAGAGACACAATTATTTATATACTACTTTACCGCATTGTTTTCTATTGAACATGATGTTGATTGATCATCTTAATACCATGCTGGTTCCACCCTTCTGGATTATAATCTTCTCTGTCTGTAATAAATGAGATTATGAGTATATTTTGCTATTGACATGTTCAACTTCTTCCACCATCCCTGCTTTTAAGGAGTACTGAGTCTCCCTCTTTTTATCATAAAAATGTGTAATAATAACAAAATTTTGTTCGCATATGGAGGATAGGGGGTCTCAGTACGAGCCATCCTACCATGTTCATAAGGCTGTAACAAAGTGACATTCCCATTATGGCCACCACACCAGGGTTATGATCCATTGGATAGTCAAATTATCCTTGGAACAGGAGGTCTCATCACGAGCCGGCCTGATCACTTTTGCTACATCCTAGTGAATGGCAGTGTGGTTATCTGGTTACCACGCCAGCACACTGATCTCTTCTGTAGAACAGCACTGTAACTCTCTAGTTATAAATTGAGGATCCTGGCTCATATGGGTTAAAAAGCAACCCTGCCGAGGCTATGGACGCCTGCTGGCAGCAGCGGCTCTGCTTATGGTATTGAAGCTATATCTTATCGTCAATTATTATTATAATACTCTTTTCTTATTTTTTCTTTTTATCAGAGAAGTTATTTCCTTACTTTTCCCTATTTTGAACCTTTATGCATGATAAATTGTTTTATAATCAATCACATCATTTTTCAGCTAGAATACCATCAGTAAAGCATCTTTTTGGCATATTGTTGTTCTTTTTCTCTTTTTCATAACTTATCATCAATCCAAAGCGTCCTATCTCTTATTCATAACTATCTTTACACACTCTGCTCTCATTATAATCATAACCCTCGTTGTCCTATCATTGATATGTGTACTCTGCTTCATTCACTGATATATTGTTCATTCCCTTGCCTTGCCATCAGGACAACACCTCTCATATGCTTTATGGTCATGGAATTCCTTTTCCAATTGGAGGGGGGAATGTATGCATTATGGGATTGCATGCGATATGATTACTGCACTCTGCCATAACTTGTTGATTTGACAAAAGTTTTTTCTGATTGAAAGTTTTGCATGCATCTTATCTGTTGCTATTCAAACCTAACACTATGGATTCAAGAACATTGTATGCCAAATAGTGCTTTGTTTGCAGAAAAAAAACAAGTATGGGCAGAATGCTATTCACAGCATGACTACAGTATTGCAACTAACAGAAGAGGCTCGAGCAACTCGCATACGTGAACAATTCTTCAGACTTGATGTGCTTACCTGGATTCCACCTTTTGCATCACTTTCAGCACCAACTCTGCCTACATCAGTTTCAACAACTGCCAGTCCATATATGTCATTCCACATTTTTGGAGGTAAAACTTGAGGTAAAATAGCATAATTTTCTGATTTATTACGAATTTAGGAGAATTTCATGCAAATCCATTTTGAGCATTATTTATCATCCTTCATTCCACATCTTTACCACTTTCCCTTTTTCAGCAGTATATCATTTTCGAGTATGGGGGAGTGTTCCTTTCATTCATTTCTTTCTTATGACCATGTCATCTATATTCTTTATCATCCATTGTTATTCTTATTCATTCTCAACACCTCCATTATTCCATGTTGTTTTACACCAAGCATAGAATTCAACAGCTGGTAGCAACCTCCTCTTTTTGCTTTCTAGCATCGCATGAGGACATGCTAATTCTTCAGAGAGGGGGAGGAATTGCTATGCATGATGGATGTTTTCTATTTTCTTTCTCATTTACGGCATACAATTTCATTTTTACACAGTGCAGAAATTGATTTCCATAATATTTTTAAAACTATGAACTCAATTCTTGTGATTTTTGGAAAACACAGACGTATCATTAATACAAACCTAGACGATTTCAAGATAAATTGGTTCATAAAATTTTGGAAATCATGCACTCTCAGCTACAGTCATTTTGTTTATATCTCATGATCCATGCATCAAAACAGTCTGATTTTTGGATCATAAAGGCATTCATATATTATAAATCTACTTGCCAAATTTCAACAAAAGCTGGTTTGTAGTTTTTGAGAAAATGGTTAATGAAGTTTGATGTTATCTATATCATATTTTGCTGCAACTTCATACATATAGTTGAATGTCAATGTAAAAATTGTTATGCCTTCATCAAGATTGCTAAAATTGAATATTCATTAATTAAGGAAGCATTCATTTGTTCTCAATTTTTTATTGCTTGGTTAACACATGGGTTTTGTCTTGGGGTTGCATGAAGACATGCAATATATTCAGGTTTTCGTTGCATGAGGACATGCAACATATTGAGTGTGGGGGTGTGTTGGGCCGTGAATACAACCACTTTGTAACACTTATTTCATCCATTTTTACTCTTCTCTATTATATCATTTGTTATAATTTATCATTTAAATCCATTTTATAAATGATTTATGCTCTTATGGATGAAAACTATTTATCTTCCTTTATTTCTAATAAATTGATGATTATGAATTATTTTATCAATGATAGTTTTAATAAGTTGGTTATAACATTATTCACCATTTTTAGCCTCCAAGATAATTTCCAGATTGAAGATTTGATCATTAAAAGTGCCAACTCAGAAATGCGCTGGAATAAGGAGTGACAGTTGTGCGGTTGAGATTCTGAGCAAATGAAGACGAATATGGAAAATCCGGAACATGGGTTTTGTCCAGAACGGACCCAATTAACTTTAACAAAAAACGGTTTGCCCAAATTCGGCCTGTGTTGAGAGATTCGCAGAGTTCTTTAAGAATGATTTTCTCAGTTCTGTTGTTGCGGCCGTCCTCCAAATCTCAGCTAAAAAGCCAAATTCGACTTGCTGTTATTGAAAGATGGATGTAAATCTATTTTCTTGTTGATCAATTGGTTGGAAGAAATCCAATATTGTTATGGGAAGATTGTATTTACTATTCAATTTATCCTCCTTCTGATTATAAAAGGAGAAGCACGTATTGTGTAGAGGGATGATTTGGAGATACGTTTTTATGTAATTTTCTGTTAAAACATCAGTTCTGATTATTGAGTCTCGTGAGAACTGGTTCATTGTACTTCTGTCCTATGCATTAATATAAGCTTGGTGGTTCTCTCATCTCTGCGTGTAGATTAACTTAAGGCGGTGTTCCCTTGGAGGCTAAGGGCCCGGCCCCGGAGGACACTTGCCACTGTATATTATCTCTTTGATTTCTGCGTGGTTTGCTTATCAGTTTTATTTGGTAATCTGGTATATTATTTTACATCACAGCTCTATCACGTAATGTCATTTTCTGAGACAGAAATATCATATCGATTTTGCAACGCATTGTTGTTTCTTTAAGTGCTGATATAAATGGTTTTGACAGGATACCGTTGCTATTCAATTATGGAATGTCTGTGTTGTAACATCTGACCATTGGTATTATTGAATTCATCTTAGAAATTATATTTCCTTGCGATTGTTGAATTTATGAACGTTGCTGCTCCATTCTAAAAGACAGTCGTATTATTTATAACTAAGACTGACAAGTGGATTACCAAGATCAGATTGCT